>CM054181.1:22513356-22620856 GCA_028829895.1 Sinotaia quadrata
GAATGCCCACTTGAAATTCTCAACGATCCCAATTCTAAAGCAAGAGATTTTGAGGGTATGGTCTATTTATTATTAAAATTATACTTTTAATGAGACGCTTTGTAATGGTCCTAATGTTTATTTGCTTTCGTACTGATTCAAGTCATATTATAAAGGGTTATAAAACTTTCTGACAGTCTCAACGATCTAACTTTTGTCGCATTGGTTTATGATTTTCTGACTTTCTCAACGAACCAGGTCCTATTGTAATGGTCGTAATGATTCACTGACATTATCAACGACCCAGCTCCTGTCGCAATGGTCTAATGATTCACTGACATTATCAACGACCCAGCTCCTGTCGCAATGGTCTAATGATTCACTGATATTATCAACGACCCAACTCCTGTCGCAATGGTCTAATGATTCACTGACATTATCAACGACCCAGCTCCTGTCGCAATGGTCAATGATTCACTGACATTCGCAACGAACCTGCTTCTATCGCATTAGGCCTAGGGTTTCAAGCTAGTTTAGCAGTTCGATTTCTATCGCAATGGCCGTCATGATTCATCTTTTGTCTCACTGAATCGAAGTTCTGCAATTCACCTGTTCTTTACAATTTTATTCTTCAGTAATAAAACCATTAATAAATATTCGCAATTATTACACAAGGAGATCCACATTGTTTTTAACAGTTTGTCATAAATGCAGGGTATTATTTGGCAATAGATTTTCAAACTATTTGTTGCTAACAAAAAATAGACCTAATCCCTGCTGGCCTCATATTCATTTGTTATCATACTCCTCGAATAATTAGCAACATCTGTTTATTTTGTTATTGTTTACCTGACAGTAAATATTTAGCATTTTTCATCCTTTCCTCACAACAGTTGTTTACAACAGTTCATGTTCATCGCGCAAAAGGTGTTTACCTCAGACCTTGTTTTTTTTTCCTTTCTAATAAATATTTATCACATTTTTTAACACCCGCTGGAGTTATCTAACATGATCGTGATTTTCATAAAACAAAATATTTCTCACGTCAAAGGAGGCATTTTGCCTTAGTGTCTTCTGGCTGCACAGTTGATGTATGCAGATTGTTCGCTCATATGCTTATAATTAGCACAGTCTACGTACTTCAGATTATAATATGTATCCAACACAGTCGATGTCTTACAATACACAATACTATAGCCTAAGTTCGTCAAAGCATTTGGTATATTAAATTATAAAATGAACTTGCATTTAAGAGAAGTGGATATCATTGTGATTAGTATTTTCTATTTTCTTCCTCCTCGAAAAAAGGTACTTTACGCTGTGTCATACAGACAGTCTGCAGAATGGGATGAAGTAGATACTTTACAATACATCATACAGACAGTCTGCAGAATGTGATGAACTACATACTTTACAATACATCATACAGACAGTCTGCAGAATGTGATGAACTACATACTTTACAATACATCATACAGACAGTCTGCAGAATGTGATGAACTACATACTTTACAATACATCATACAGACAGTCTGCAGAATGGGATGAACTACATACTTTACAATACATCATACAGACAGTCTGCAGAATGGGATGAAGTACATACTTTACATCATACAGACAGAATGGATGAAGAAACCGCGTGGAAATGGCTGTCGGAGAGATTTATGTTGTACCATCAATCAAGTTCACGTCAACAAATATTAAAATAATATTTCAAGCTGTGAATACCTCGTATTCTCTTGGAATTACTTTAACAGCCTTATCCGTAATCTTAGGACAATATGTTTTTAAGAGAGAAAACAGCAGACTGACGTTTCTTTTTGTGTGTAACCTAATGACTAAGCCACATAATGTACAATGTATGGGCAAGGAGAACGGTGCATAAACTGTTAGTCTCTTACGTGATGTCTCGCCCTCTCGTCTTGGTATTGAAAAGCCGGTTATAGTCCGGTATGTATCATTTCCATTCAGCTACGTAAGCTTCTTTCGTATTCATTACTTTTCGTCTACCAGAGTCGTTTGGATCCTCTTAGTCTTCATTTTCCCTTTTATTTCTTCCCACCTTCTCCATTATTAGTCTTTTCCCTCTCTTTAGTGCTGTTTATCTCTGCCTCTTAGTCTTCATTTTCCCTTTTATTTCTTCCCACCTTCTCCATTATTAGTCTTTTCCCTCTCTTCGACCTGTTTATCTCTACCGCTGTGTGTTTGTATATATATTAGTGTGTGTGTGTGTGTGTGTGAATGTTTGTGTTTTGTGTGTGTGTGTTGTGTGTGTGTGTATGTGTGTGTATGTGTGAATGTGTGTGTGTTTTGTTTTTGTGTATGTGTGTGTGTGTGAATGTGTGTGTATGTGTGTATGTGTGTATGTGTGTGTGTGTGTTGTGTGTGTGTTGTGTGTGTGTGTGTGTGTGTGTGTGTGTCTACATGAATGTCTCTATCCCTCTTTATCTATCACATTGTCTTTCGTTCTCTTCTCTCTCCCCACTAACTTGTCCCTTGCTCTCACTCACTCTCTATCTCCTGCCCTTTCCATTATTTTAATTCACTTTCATTCATCTTTCTCTCTTTACTTTTGCACGTATTACATTCCTAAAATATGCAACACAGACCATTGCATAATGTGACAATTTGAAACAACTATTTTATGCTACATGAATCTTTAAACTGTTATTATTTAGGTATACAATGTTATTATTATTGTGTAAAAGAAAATCTATTTATCAATTTAATATTGGTTTAATCCAAGGAAACAAAATCCACTAGTGAAGTATGTTTGGATGATGACTGGAAACATTATGTTATCTTGCTTTAACCTAGCTGATATTCAGTAGGAATATAGCAGTTATTTTTATCACTTGACACAATTTCACTTTAATCAAGAATAACATTCGGTTCCGAAGCAATGTCCGCTAAATCAAGGAGACAATTTACTTTTTCGAGATATAACCTTGGCATATTTAGCAGAAAGGATTCTCAGTGACGCTCAACATGTTCGTACCCGTAAGAGCAAGACGTAAGCACGTTGTATTTACCTTTAGATTTAAATTCTCTTTTATTTGGTTGTCTGCTTTTTATGGAGAGATGGTGTATACTGAATATACTGTATCTCAGGAAAATCTGTTTTGTATTCTTTGTCTCTTTCTCTCGTCTTTTTATCTCTTTTATTTCTCCTTCGAACCCTATCTCGATGAACGTCTCTCTCTCTCATTCTCTCTTTCTTTTCAATGTTTACCAGTATATAACTTTGTTTTCTCTCTTTACTCCTGTTTCTCTGACTGTCTCTCTCTCTCCCATTCTCTCTTTCTTTTCAATGTTTACCAGTATATAACTTTGTTTTCTTTCTTTACTCCTATTTCTCTGACTGTCTCTCTCATTCTCTCTTTCTTTTCACTGTTTGCCAGTATATGACTTTGTTTTCTCCCTTTACTCCTGTTTCTCTGACTTTTCTTTCTTTTCAATGTTTACCAGCATATAACTTTGTTTTTTCTCTTTACTCCTGTTTCTCTGTCTCTCTCTTTCTTTTCAATGTTTACCAGTATATAACTTTGTTTTCTCTATTTACTCCTGTTTTTCTGACTCTCTCTCTCTCTCTCTTATTCTCTCTTTCTTTTCAATGTTTACCAGTATATAACTGTTCTCTCTCTTTACTAATATTTCTCTTACTGTCTCTCTCATTCTCTCTTTCTTTTCAATGTTTACCTGTATATAGCTTTGTTTTCTCTCTTTACTCCTGTTTCTCTGGCTGTGTCTATCGCTTTCTATTTCTCTCTGTTTATGTCTATCGTCAATTGTCTATACATATCTTTATATCTGCTGGCCTCTATCTCTGTTTTTGTCTGTCGTCAATTGTCTATGCATACCTTTATATCTGCTGGCCTCTATCTCTGTTTTTGTCTGTCGTCAATTGTCTATGCATACCTTTATATCTGCTGGCCTCTATCTCTGTTTTTGTCTGTCGTCAATTGTCTATGCATACCTTTATATCTGCTGGCCTCTATCTCTGTTTTCCACAGTACTGTGCTTCTTCATTTTATTTATGACTCTCATTTTCCTCTCATATTTCGGTCGGTTAGGCCGCCACTCTCTCTCTCTCTCTCTCTCTCTCTCTCTCTCTCTCTCTCTCTCCCTCTCTCGCACAAGCACACGCGCGCGCGCAACACGTACACACACTCACGTACTCTTACACAAACACGCAGCAACTTCTCATTCCTTCTATATCTGTTCTGTCTCTCTAAAACGCGAAAGAGAAACAGATAGAAACCGGCCCCGTTTTCTGTCACGTAACGTTGCTTTTAGTTCTCAAGATAGATCAAAAACAGGAAAAAAATAATGTCTTATTTAACACTCTTTGGGCTGTGCATATTGGTTTTTTTTTTTTTTAACTTTTTTTAAAATTTAAATTACCCCTCTCCAGCCGGATCATCATACGTTCCTTCACTTCATGAAGTTTATATGATATTTTGATTATTTGGCTGTGAGTTGTTTAAGTTTGCATCATTGGCGGGACGGGTAGTGTCAACAATAAATTAATAAATATGTTTAAACATGAAGAAAATATGAATCCACACCCTAAAGAGAAATGCTGCCATAGATTTCTCATTTTCTTTTGTAGATGTGAAGGTCATCTGAAGGGTAAATTTGATATGTTGTTGAGGCTTGTTTACTAAAAAGACGATTAATTGGAAAATACTGAGATTTACTGGCTGGCTCTAAAACGGAAATACATCCAATGTTTAATGAAATGCCAGACTTGGTGGAACAGTTTGCAGTTAAAACATCTTTAACTCAATCAGTAGACATGTTCAATGGCCGCAGTGATCAAACCTTTGTTAAAACTAAGCGTTGCTTTCGGTTGAGAAATAAAAATACTTTCAGAAACGGTAGAGTGCTTTAAGCAGTGGAAAGGCTGAGGTCTGTATTAAAAGAGAGTTCGGTATAAGTTAAAAATTACAGTGTAACGCTTCAACCAAATAACAACAGTGTCACTAACTCTAATGTCAGTTCAAAATGTGATTTCCATTTCATTACACAGACTACCGTGGCGGAGTAAATTTACCTATCCCTATTTCTAAACATCATTGTCATATAAATTGTTAAATGTCAAATTTACCAGACCTTGGGCACTGCTTATGATGGTATTTTTTAATGTCATAGTTGGAGTAAACAGCTCAGGTGGAGGAGGGCTAGAAGTTTTGCTGATGCAATAAACGAGCAGTTCTTAATGGATGAGCAGTATTTTTTTTCTGACTAATAGTCTCACACTTGTTCATAACAATTTCATCCAATGGGGATGGACCAACATTTCTTTGTGAAAGAAGTCTATATCTAATCACTTTGGATTTGAAGATAACTCGAACCCGGTCATAAAGCGGCCATTAGCTTATGATAGGTTAACTGACTGATAGAGAAAGAACTGACAGAAATATTTCATACATGTTTGCTCTTGTATCTATGATTCGAACTGGAGAATGCATTATGTGATTGAAACATGTGTATGTTCATTAATTTCACTGCGTTGTACATTATACTTGTGAATTTTGATCGATGCTATATTTCTTATGTTGTGTGTATATCGGATAGCGAATTTGTTGCAGAGATGAAATATTCCTGAAATTTAGTGCTGCCTTAATTTGACTTTTGCAGAGTAGGCCTTTTCCTTTCACTTCAGGCAACAGTGATTACTGTACTCTACTTGATCATTTTGTAAGAATTCACCTTATACATTAGGAAAACGTGTTACTGTAAGTCGATTCCTGTGAATTCTGTTTGAGAACCAATATGGCAGAAATGTGTGGCCTGAGTTTGATCTCGAGAATTAACAAAGATTATTTTGAACATTCCTGTTGTGCTGAGTAGTATACATGAAAATTCGAAAACATTCCTCCTGATGTGCTTGATAGTGCAAGGGAAATTTGGGATGATTCTCCAGGGTGCGCTTGGGAAGCGGATCGAAGATTCTGGAACAGTTGTATGACGTGCCTAGAAGAGGCACGTAGGACCGTTGCCTAAATGAGAAGGACAATGAGTGGTTGCAAAGCGCGTGGTTGTGAACACGTGCTAGTGACAGCCGCCATCTTTAAAATTGTTATGTACATTAACTTTAATTATTTCTCTGAAATTCCACTATTATTTATGTGATGATATGACATCCATAAACTTGACTCATATTTATTTTAACTGACTGTTAATGTCTATGCTAGGATAAACTGAATGATTGTCTAGCGTTAATCGAACATTGGCCTGAAAATGTCAACGTTCTGTTGATTATATTTTTATTTTGTATATTTGATTGTTGATTCAATAAATACACATATTGAACAGCATATTTTGGAGAGAAGTAGGTGGATTGGGGTTAGTTAATACAGATTAAAAGACATATTTATATTCTCCTTTGGTAAGAAGTTTTCACCTACGGAAATATGTGTGACGGTAAATTTTTGTCTTTAATGTTGTGGAAGAGAGAAAACGGTTACATCGCCCGCATATCCACCAAGTGAGAGAGACGAGTGGGTGTCTTCGGGAGAATTATTAATAACCTAAATGAAGAATTTAATCGCTTGTTATTAGTTATGGATGTTTAAATACTAAGAATATTAATCATAACCAATAATAAGTGATGCGTGGCGTCACAACCACATTACATAATGCAAGTAAATAATACCTGCCTATTTGTTTTACATAAGTTAATACATTCCCTTGACGCGATATAAAAATACTCACCTTTCAATATGCACACAATGTAAATTCAACGCGCAATTTTAGCTAGATGATTTTAAGGTTAGTAAAATGTTGGTTAGTATCAATCTTTGTTCACCATTATTTGGGAGTATGCGCGTGTATGTGTGTGTGTGTGTGTGTGTGTGTGTGTGTGTGTGTGTGTGTGTGTGCGCGCGTGTTGTGTGGTGTGGTGTGGTGTGGTGTGTGTGTGTGTGTATGTGTGTTTGTGTGTGTGTGTGTGAACATGTGTGTATGAGTGTGTATGTGCATGAGTGTGTGTCTGCATGTGTATGAATGTATGTATGTGAGTGTTTATGTGCAAATGTGTGAGAGTTTGTGTGTGAATATGTGTGTGCGTGTGTTGTGTGTAAATTAAGCGAATAAGCAATTTCGTTTTTTACATATATCCTCTTCTGAATTTGTGAGCTGGTGTGGTTTTCATATCAGATGGCGTGTGCTAAGTCTGGCACAACGACCACCAGCTGGTGTAGCAACCGATGTACATACACAGCAGTGTCAAAGCTCTTTCAACGCTCTAAGTACACCGGGAGCACCATGCAGGGCAACTGGGTGAGAGGAATATTCTTGAAGTAATTTCCACTTTTCAACTCCCTGTGTCGTTGGAAGTGGGAACCATTAGCTGAGTGCTAAAATATTGTCCCTTTTATTTACTTTTTCAAGTGAAAATAGAATCAGAGAAGCGGCTGATAGAAAGGAAGATATTCTGAAGACATTGACATTCATGTTGACCTCTAGGTGTTGGTGGATATTTAAATGAAGGAGGGATGTCGGGATTCTCAGAGTAATTTCACCTTTACCACTTTTCTAAGAGCTTGGGCAGAAAGCGATTGCAGCGTTGTAGATAAACCATTTTTGTATATAAATAATTTCTTGTCTTTACTTTTGCATTAGAAACATTTAAAATGTCTCTGGTGCACTACAGGAATTTGAAATGTCTGTACACAAGAGCGATACCACTACGCTGAAAAAGAAAACGCCACTATAGTACAGAACATTTGACTGCCCCATTATGATCTGCCTCAAATTGAAATGCCTCACACTAGAGGTAAATGAAATGCCTCACACTAGAGGAAAATGAAATGCCTCAAACTAGAGCGAATTAAAATGCCTCACACTAGAGCAAAATGAAGTGCCTCACACTAGAGCAAAATGAAGTGCCTCACACTAGAGCAAAATGAAGTGCCTCACACTAGAGCAGAATGAACTGCATCACGCTAGGAACAAAATGGACTGCCCCACTCTAGGAACACAATAAACTTCCCCACTCTAGGAACACAATGAACTGACCCACTCTTGAAGCAAACTGAATTGTCCCACACAAGGACCAAAATGAAATGTTTAACTACTAGACGCAAAATGAACTGCCTCACAGTAGGAGCAATATAAAATGTCATTATACTAGTATAAGAGCGACTACATTTTGAGTCCAAAATGAATAAAACTGCATCTATAAAATATAATGATCACTAATCGGTCTGCAGCAATCGCGTAGAATTATGCAAAACAATTATTAATAATTCTTCTAAAATCAGTTACTTCATAATTTAACTGACATATTTGTATTTCTATGTCCAGTGCCTGGATTACTTCTTTGGGATTAAACATATATTGTCCACCACAATGAGATTTACTTAGTGAAGAAATAAAAGTCTGCATAATTGAGCTATATTTAGTTTCTGTTCCGTATAATATTCCTTTGTTATTATTGTCCTTTCGAGAATAGCTGCTGTTTTCAGAGTCATCATCATTCTAAGACTTCACCACTCGTCCTCACACAGATACGTTCCGATTTTTATTTTGTTCCAAGCAACCACTGAACTGTAAGGGTTCCGAAATCGCCGTTACTAAAGGCGAGAAGAGAAAATAAACTTGTTAAACAAGTACTACCTAACCCAACATTTACAACCGTCAGTCGGAAACAGATAAAATAATGATTAATTTAGTAACAACATTCTAACTGATTGAAAAAATGTGTTAATAATGAACGGAATAAAACGAACAAAGATCGATAATGAGCTTAGAGTAATTAGAAAACAATATATACAGTCACGAATAACGGTGTTGCCTGATTAATATCTGATCGACTTTGATCGATCAGATATCGACCATTATCCCTTGTCTAAGCCCATCGTTAAATACGATCGTTAAAAGTACAATTGCCGTTTTGTATATATGTGGACCCCTTTTCATAAAAAATAACGTACGCCATATAAAAGACAGAAAGAAAAAACCAATACATGAAGAAAATATATCAAAGCCTAATTCACTTAGTACCAAAAATACCATTAACCAAAGGCAAACAGGGTTGTAAAATCAGATTATTTCTCACTCAATGAATACATGTCGTACATTCACAAATTATCAATTACAAATATAAAATTTCATTATAAAACATGTTTTGGGGTAAATACAAAAAAATAAGAGGTTTCGGGGAATGCATCATTCAATCCGTCTACACAGAGTCCGCGCAGATAATGAATTATTATAATTTTGAATGGGGTTAGAATTAGATCAATATATAATATAAGACAACGGGCAAAATAAAAGCAAACAAAAAAAATAAATTAGATCAAAACACAATCACTTTAATGTTTCATGGCCGATGCTTTTGACAGCCCATTGAAGAAATCCAGTTACGCAGAGAAAAAAAAATAATGCAGCAGGCAGAATATGCACTATTACCAAATGTAATTATTTTAAAAAGTCCAAATAATTCCACGCTGAGGTTCCAGTTCCACATGATTTCCAAATGAATAATTTATGTATATAAAACCAGAAATTCTACAGGGGAAATACCTAACCATCACCTCTTTATTTTACGAAGGCAACATTTTGTCCTACAAGGACAAAGAAAGCAAGCGATGCACAAGAATATATTAAATCTTGTTTGCACTTCTCACAAAGGAACTCCAAGCGAATTTCAACAGATAACTCAATAATTAAATACTAGCGGTTCACGGATTGAACATCCATGTTATTAGTTGTTCTAAGGCTAGACCCCAAGGGAAAATACAACATATTTTGGAATACAACTCCAAGATACAACATATTTTGGAATACAACTCCAAGATACAACTTATTTTGGTATACAACTCCAAGCCAAGATACAACATATATTGGAATACAAGTCAAGATACAACATATATTGGAATACAAGTCAAGATACAACATATATTGGAATACAAGTCAAGATACAACATATATTGGAATACAAGTCAAGATACAACATATATTGGAATACAAGTCAAGATACAACATATATTGGAATACAAGTCAAGATACAACATATATTGGAATACAAGTCAAGATACAACATATATTGGAATACAAGTAAAGATACAACATATATTGGAATACAAGTCAAGATACTAATATATTGGAAATACAACTCCAAGCCAAGATACAACATATATTGGAATACAAGTCAAGATACAACATATATTGGAATACAAGTCAAGATACAACATATATTGGAATACAAGTCAAGATACTAATATATTGGAAATACAACTCCAAGGCAAGATACTACATATATTGGAATACAACTCCAAGGCAAGATACAACATATATTGGAATACAAGTCAAGATACAACATATATTGGAATACAAGTAAAGATACAACATATATTGGAATACAAGTCAAGATACAACATATATTGGAATACAAGTAAAGATACAACATATATTGGAATACAAGTCAAGATACTAATATATTGGAAATACAACTCCAAGCCAAGATACAACATATATTGGAATACAAGTCAAGATACAACATATATTGGAATACAAGTCAAGATACAACATATATTGGAATACAAGTAAAGATACAACATATATTGGAATACAAGTCAAGATACTAATATATTGGAAATACAACTCCAAGCCAAGATACAACATATATTGGAATACAAGTCAAGATACAACATATATTGGAATACAAGTCAAGATACAACATATATTGGAATACAAGTCAAGATACTAATATATTGGAAATACAACTCCAAGGCAAGATACTACATATATTGGAATACAACTCCAAGGCAAGATACAACATATATTGGAATACAAGTCAAGATACAGCATATATTGGAATACAAGTAAAGATACAACATATATTGGAATACAAGTCAAGATACAACATATATTGGAATACAAGTAAAGATACAACATATATTGGAATACAAGTCAAGATACTAATATATTGGAAATACAACTCCAAGCCAAGATACAACATATATTGGAATACAAGTCAAGATACAACATATATTGGAATACAAGTCAAGATACAACATATATTGGAATACAAGTCAAGATACTAATATATTGGAAATACAACTCCAAGGCAAGATACTACATATATTGGAATACAACTCCAAGGCAAGATACAACATATATTGGAATACAAGGCAAGATACAACATATATTGGAATACAACTCCAAGGCAAGATACAACATATATTGGAATACAACTCCAAGGCAAGATACAACATATCATGGAATACAACTCCAAGGCAAGATGCAACATATCTTCGAATAAAAAATACAAACAGATCTATAGATCACCACCAACACCAACAGCATTATCATTGTCATCCTCACCAACATCACCAGCACTCGCTTGTCTTTATCAGAGATTATCAGTAATTACACTTTAATTTCCCGGCCAGATCTTTGTTCACTATCGAATGTAGGTGGAATATAATTTACAATTTGTCTTACCAAAGTACCACAAGTGACGTCATTAATCTATCTTCTTCATTTATCCAATCATTCTCACCGTTGTGTGTGTGTGGGGGGTGGGCACGATAACAAACAGCTAAATAAAAGAATCAAAAGCAAAGCATATTCTCGAAATTGTTTCAAAACTATTTCTATAAATATTACATTTTGTATGAAAACATGTTACGTTTTTCCAAGCAAAGCTCTTTCTGTAAACATTATATTTTATAAGAAAACATATTAAGTTGTTTTCACACAAAGCAACTTTCATAATGATATTTCTCATTCTGCATTTCTTGATATCACATCGAGAAGGAAATCACATTAATGTAATACCTTAATCTGACAACATTATACCAAATGGTATTCAATAACTTGAACACGGTATAAACACAATAGTTCACCCACACTCAGATATACGAAACAAAATGAAACATCATCTCTAATATAATGCACAACAACAGCTTTACTATGATTCAATCAAACCCTAATACCCTTTTCTAAATTAACACATTATGCATTTAGTAGAATTACTATTCCGATGCAACAGAACATTTGTTCAAGAAGAATCGTTTTGCCATTCCCCAAACCGAAATTCCATACAAACGAAAGCTGTTGCTTAATCTACACTCATACAGACAGGAAAATTTACTAGCTGCGTGCACAGGAAATTTCCAAGCGATCTTTTTTGCCCCTTCTTTCGCTCGCGAGGCAAGTCAAGAATACGTAGCCCCTTGTCTCTGAAACCAGAGACATCAGTAAGTATTCACAGGAGACGTCTTTGTATGGGTAATGGAGTGAAGAATTCACCAAATCTCTCACTCTAGTTTTCTTCCATTGATCCTGCACTTGTTGCTTTTCAACTTTTCGGATCGCTTAACTTATTTGTAAAGGTCATAGGTTTGGAAGGGTTTGGGAAAGAATCGTCTGGATGTTTCAGTCTCTGACTTGTGCACCTAATCATGCAATTGGCCAAAGTCCATCTAGACAGTTTTCATGGAGGTTCTAGGCTAATGGTTGCATTAGAATTAGTATAAGTCAAAGTTAATATACTGTCAATAAGAAAAGCAATATCAATATAAATATTATTTCCAATATTTCAAAAATTATAAACACAATCCCGTAGATACAATTACTTACTATCACACATATGCGTGTGCATAAACAATCACACACATAAACACAAAAGTACAATCATACACATAGCACGCACATACACAAACACGCACGCACGCACGCACAGCGTACTTACACGAGCATGAACACATACATGCACTATTACATCACTATTCCGTCCTACATTTCTTCATCTGCATCGTGCTTTGAGGGTCGCCCTGCTCAAACACCAGTAGTTAGATTGAAATACAATGATCGTGCTTTGATTGTCTCCCTTCTCAAACACCAGTAGTTAGATTGGAATACAATCAGCAAATATTAAAAGCTGATTACCGAAATTAATATTTTCAGCACGACTAACAGATATTACGTTTTAACTACAGGAAGTGAAAACTGTAAATAGTAAGATACAAACTCAAAACACGAAGAGTAATACTTGCAGCACAACCAACAGATATTAAATACCGAATTTCAATAATCAAAATTGTAACACAGATAGACAAAATTGTAAGACAACCCCTCCAATACCAAGAGCAAAACGTACAACACAGTAACCAGATATTGTTAAATGAAAATATATAGTGAAAACCGCAGCACAATACACCGATAGTAAAGAAATCGTGTGGGCATTGCAATATAACCAACCGATACTATGAGCAAATTTTCAATAGCAGAAGCCATCCCTACCGTCATCCCACAATGACCACCCCACACACACACACGAAATAAATTGAGGTCGTTTTGTCTTGCTTGAATGACGTGGGCTCTTGTCATATTAGCCTACAAAAGAAAATTAGTGAGCTGCTGTTCAGTTCTGATAGTGCCCGCTACCTATCTCGGCCGGTGATGTGTCTGCATGAACGCAGCGACCTCTGTGAAGACTCCACACATTGTGTACCGAGAGAACGGTTGAAACGAAATCTGTTATCAGCAATGTGAAGAAGCTAGTCCAGCATGGTTTCTTGTCAAATTCAGAATCTACAAAACGAGCGAGTGGCTGTAAAAACATGTTTTCAAGTTGATCACTTCTCGGAAGCCGAGCTTATCACGTCTGTGCCACCGACGCTGCTGTCGTCGTAAGGCCATCCATATTTCCGCACTTCGGATAACGGCACGAGTAAATTACATGAGGTGATGACATATATCATCTCATAAAGCAAATAGTAAGATTTATTGGTCGTTGTAATAGTTGTGTAGGCTTTATTCCTCAATAATTACTCCTGCAACAACAAGATATCCAAATCACGGGTTGCACAGAAACTATAGCTACATACAACTAAACGAAAATAATGCTAAGTCTGTTTAACAGGACTTATAATTTTACGCACAAGAAATATATCACATAAATGAGAAAATATAAGAGTTAGCATATATCAATAAATAAATAAGAGTACACATACACACACACACACACACACACACACACACACACACACACACGCAAAGCACACACACACACACAAACACATTTAAGATTCTTTAATTTGCTTGTTTATGTCATTTAAGATACTTTAATTTGCTTGTTTATTTCTTTAAGATACTTTAATTTGCTTGTTTATTTCTTTAAGATACTTTAATTTGCTAGTTTATTCTAGTTTATTCCATTTTAGATACGTTAATTTGCATGTTGATGTATTTAAGATACTTTAATTTGCTTGTTTAAGTCATTTAAGATACTTTAATGTGCTTGCTTATGTCATTTAAGATACTTTAATGTGCTTGTTTATGTCATTTAAGATACTTTAATTTGCTTGTTTTAAACTTTTAATTTTCTTACACACAGGCACGATTATGAATGTAAAATGAATTATAAATTTAATGGACTTCATTGTCACACTAAATAAAAAATAAAAATGAAGTGTTTATTACAATATCAATTAACGTTAATCATAGGTAACTATAGTTACATATGGTTGAGAATATTATTGTAACTTTACTTATTGTAAGGTGATAGTACTATCACACTTACTCATGAACCTAAATACTTGTAGGTGAACACAAGTCATTTCCTTTGTTCATTATTACTTCTACTCAATGCATTTTGCTTGCATATTGGCATACCTAGCCTAAGATATCATACAATTCATGGTCAGTGCACACACACACACACACACACACACACACACACACACACACACACACACACACACACGCACACACACACATACACACACACACACACACACACACACACACACACACACACACACACACACAAACCTTTAGCCCAGTATATTAGGTCTACCATAATATCCAAAGTATTGTTTCATTTGTTCATATACTTCTACTCAAAGCGTTTTGTTTGGACACTGCATCCACACCTACCTTTAGTCAAGTATGATATGTCTACCATGTTTATTCAAACAGAACATATAATGATATTTCCTGCACTCCCACACACGTTCTTAACATGCATTTATCACACCTTGTCAGCTAGCCCTTAGATGGCATGACATTAGACTTAAGTTTATTAATTCAAGACATCTTGTGTACATTATTTTCATTCATTCAGGATCCTTTACAGCGTGTCTTGGCATGCAATCAACAATTACCTTTGCATGTTCGATATGCAGTAATACTCCCTTGTAACTTCTACTGACTGTATTCGTTGGTTTCTGTCGAACTATGTACATATACTAAAGTTTAATTTGTATTCATTATTAGAAATGCATGCAGATATACGAAACTAGTTATCAGTTAAAATTCAATTTAATATTATCTGACTTATGCCTGTCATATTATTATCAGTTAAAATCCAATTTAATATTATCTGACTTATGCCTGTAATATATTATTATCAGTTAAAATTCAATTTAATATTATCTGACTTATGCCTGTCATATATAGATAGATGGATGAATAAATAAAGGCGTGGAAGGATGAAAGAGGGGAGGGAGGATAGCTAGTGAGAGAAATGGGTCATGTTATTCTCTGCTCCAGATAAACCCATCGTGTTGAAGGTCCATGTTAAAAATTAAACACATATAATTACTTCCATTCACTTAAGTAAATATATAAAATCGCATTTTTGCCCAAAGCTGCAGAAAACTTTGTCATACATATTTAAAATAATATCCTGGAAATACAAGTTAAAAGATATTTTATAAAAACTATTGCAAGATGGGACTGTGAGCGGGAGCGGTTGACGCCTTTGAGTCCCAAGAGACAACCATCGATGTTTCAATGTAAAAGATACCTTCGAGAGAATTGCCGTTATATTTCTGTAATAAAATAAATAAGCATGCTAAAGTAATGTAAAATTCGAGAGAATTGCTGTTATATTTCTGTAATAAAATAAATAAGCGTGCTAAAGTAATGTAAAATTCGAGAGAATTGCCGTTACATTCCTGTAATAAAATAAATAAGCATGCTAAAGGTGTGTAAAATTCAAGGGAATTGCCGTTACATTCCTGTAATAAAATAAATAAGCTCGCTAAAGTAATGTAAAATTCGAGAGAATTGCCGTTACATTCCTGTAATAAAATAAATTAGCATGCTAAAGTTGTGTACAAATGTCCAAAGACCTGGAAGCAGTGCATTCGTTTAACTTTGGCGGCTTCCTCGCGGCATATTACCCATGCTATTGCTACTTGCCTTGTGACGTAAAACGACCTTGTGACGTTTGATTGGCACCATTTTCATGTATGCAGTGTGGGAATCTAATGCGTAAATACTATAGTCAAGGAATGCGGTTCTCGTCTTTCGGACTAGATGAGTCTTTGACTGGTTGGTGGTTGTGGTACTCATGCGAAGATACTATAGTAACTGTGGAAAACGTATGCGTGGAGTACGGATAGGGGTGTGAAGTGTTGGGGGTTTAGGTGCGATAAAGAGATTTGTTGCAGGTAAGAGGATTCAGCGAGTGCTCTGCCCTTCCAAAGGCACCGTAAGTTTTTTTGGTGAGAGGATGGTATTTTTCTTTCTCTCTCTCCTGTGTAGTCTGTGTGTGTGCGTGTGTGTGTGTGTGTGCGCGTGCGTGTATGCTCGTTTCTGTCATTTTGTATTTTTTTCTCTCCATTCTTAAATTGTCTCTGTGTACCGTTTTCTCCTTCTCTTTCTCCCTCAGTCCCTGTCTTTTTTTCTCCTTACATCTCTCGACTTGCGTATCTGTATGTCTCTTTCGCTGTCTTTTTCTGTCTTCCTCTCGCTATGTTTTCTAATTCTCTCTCTCTCTCTCTCTCTCTCTCTCTCTCTCTCTCTCTCTCTGCCAATCTCTATCCATCTTTCTCTTTATCGTCGATAATCCTCGTGGCCTTGATCTGTCCGTTAATGTTTGTCATTGCTTCTCTGTCTGTCTCTCTTCTCTGTCTCTCTCTTCTCTGTCTGTCTGTCTTCTCTGTCTGTCTCTCATCTCTGTCTCTCATCTCTGTCTGTTTCTCTTCTCTGTCTGTCTCTCTTCTCTGTTTGTCTCTCATCTTTGTCTATCTCTCTTCTCTGTCTGTCTCTTCTCTGGGCATGTTCGAGACAGCCTTCATTCCAGTTTGTTTTTTTTTACATATTTTGCATTTGCCACTGTCTCTCTGCTCCGCGCATTCTTTGCCTATGTTGCTGTCTCTTATTATCAGTCTCTTAGTGTTTAGTATCTATCTGCATGTTTTCTTTTCTATCGTTTCTTCTGACTTTTGTCTCCATGACTCTGTGTCTCTTTCTCTCTCTTGCTATCCCAAATTAAATATCAAAAAGTCCGGTAAAACATAGTTTGGCGGTCTAAGAGTGGAGAGGAAAATATTCAGTCCTGTGAGATGTGTGTGTGTGTGGGGGAATGGGGGGGGGGCGTATAACAAGACTTCACGAGTTTGGTGCGTGCAAGTTATGATCTTGTTGTAGAGACTTCATGCAGTTTGTGTAGAAACACTTTGAAAGCACATTCAATCTTGGTACCGGCCATAGACGTTGGTTACTCATCACGTACTTAGCTGTTGATGAAGTCAGAGAAAGATCATAGCACAGGGAGTCGTCGTTGCTGCAACATTCGCAACTCTGCCGTTCTTGCTCAGGACGAAAAGTGCTCCTTTTACCGGACTGACAGCTCAATCGTCACTCCACTGTCAAAACATGTTTTTCCTCTACACTGACAGCCAAACCTCTAAGCCCAGTGTCAAAACATAGTGTTTCCCCACAATGACAGCCCCAACCGTAAGTCCAAAGCCAAAATATATTGCATTATCTAAACCGAGAGCCCAACTGTAAGTCCAGAGTCAATACATGTTTTCTCAATGCCCGTCAATAAGATCATTACATTTTTATTCTTTGCATCCGACAAGGACGAACAGTATTTCCTTATTAAAGACAACAATTTGCGACAACTACAGCTACTAGCACGAATACAACAATTGCCAATACTCCTTACACGTGCATATTAATTTGTCCTTGTTTCTACAATTTATGCTCATGGAGGGAATGTTCAACATTCATGAATGAATGAGTGGATATGTGAATGCATAAGATCGGATTGAGAAAAATCCCTATATCCAGTTCAGGGTTTGAAACCAAGACCTTTTATGTCACGGGCGCCGAGCTTCAATATTATTTACTTTGCATGCATTTCTGCGTTGTCATTACATTAAAATAGTTAGCCATACTCAATTATACACGACATATCTTTTCATAGAGGATGTTGCCTCAGAGTTAACCATTATTGATGACTGTTTACAGAGGTCTTAGATAAAATTATGTTACTGTTCATATTTCAGTTTCTGGTAAACTGATATTTTCTCCTTCCACAATTTACTTTAATTTTATTTTCTAGACCAAACCATCCCCATTAGCAGCCTTCGCTGCACTGAGATTTAGGATAATAATTTCGGAAAATTATACATTATATTGAAGTGCATAGTTCAATAATTTATGGATTATAATGCATCATGTCACGCTGCCTAAATATATATATATATGTGTGTGTGTGTGTGTGTGTGTGTGTGTGTGTGTGTGTGTGTGTGTGTGTGTATGTGTGTGTGTGTGTGTGTGCGTGCGTGTGCGTGTGCGTGTGTGTGTGTGTGAAGATTTTATCTGCATTCTAGCTACAGCTATTCCTTACTGATCTTTAAATTATATTTATATTTTTCGGAGAGGTGTCATCGACAGCAAACACAAAATCCCAATGGAATAGCATTTACTCAATACAAGTATATCTATCTATCTATCTATCTATCTATCTATCTATCTATCTATCTATCTATCTATCTATCTATCTATCTATCTATCTATCTATCTATCTATCTGTCTGTCTGTCTGTCTGTCTGTCTGTCTATCTATCCATCCATCCATCCATCCATCTATCCATCCATATATCTATCTATCTACCTACCTACCTATCTATCTATCTATCTATCTATCTATCTATCTATCTATCTATCTATCTATCTATCTATCTATCTACCAGTTCTAACTGGATGAGTGTTTTTTTATTATCCAATGGTTAAGATTTACGAGAACGAGGCCAGGCAATGGGCTGAGATAAAACGTTTGCCAGCCGTAGAGAATTGTATTGTCTAATCACTTGAATTTGGTTTGGCAAGAAGTCTAGTCATGAAAGGTGGCCGTTAGCTTAATGGTGAGTTAACTGACTGATTGAAACTGTTTTATATGCTAAATGGGATTCTGTAAAACAGGAAATCGACTCTATGTTAGTCTTTTGTGTGAAATACAGACAGCTGAACTGGTTGATTGATTTTACAGCTGAACCAGAGCACCTATTTTTATTTGGCTCACTGGATCAAAATAATTTTTTAAATTAGATTTGACAAATGTTTTGGCAAATTCCAGTCTGCGAGGCAGGCAGGCAGGCAGGCAGGCTGAAATTAGCATTCAGTACACCTGATGGCCAATATCAATGGTGGGTAATGCCAATTGGCATCCTCACAGCACAAGCTGTTATGGAGGTTATTCCTGCATACTGCTTGCCCAACCATACATTTCCTTGATTATTTCAAACTTAAATATTTGGGAAACACAGTGGGACAAGATCTCCTGTGGCCAGAGGCATCAAAACCTAAACCTAAAGAAATGGAGAGATCCATCTACAAGACAAATGTTAAATCATTTGGGGGGGGGGGGGGGAGGGTTGGCTGGTTACTATGGAAAAATAACCTTATTTAGGAGAAGAACGTGGGTGGATGGAGCCTCGATAAATAAAGATTAAAGATGGATTTGTCTTCTCCTTTAGTAAGACGTTTTCCACCTAAAGAAATATTATGTGATGGTAAATGTTTGTCTTTAATGTTTTGGAAGAGGGGAAAACGTTTACAGTGCCTGCATATCCGCCAAGTGAGAGAGACGAAAGGAGTTTGCTGGATAATTTTATTATTAACATTTAAATTAAGATTCTCATCACTTGTAGTAAGTTATGCATGATTAATTAATTAATAATAAACACAACCATTAACTAGGTGGCGTTGGCGTCACACTATGTGTCTATCTATCTATCTATCTATCTATCTATCTATCTATCTATCTATCTATCTACCTATCTTTCTATCTATCTATCGATCGATCGATCTATCAATCTCTCATACCATGTTTAACAATATATTTGAAAATTTATGGTTTTAAAAATTCTCGACTATTTTCCAAAGTTTTCCATAAAATGTATTTATATAGCTTAAGAAAAAATCGATTGTCATTTAAATGTAGATGCACTATATTTTATTAGTGCATATTTCCTCACTGCTTGCTGTCAATTGTTTCTAATTTAGATCGTGCTCGAGTTCCTATCATCAAAGACCGTTAGATTTAAACCTAGATCAGTTTCTCTCGACAACAGATAAATAGATTTAAAGAATTTCTCTCTTTACGCAGTTCCTTTCTGTGTAAACTGGTTGACCGCGACCGAAATGGAGGCGATAACAAGTACACCATTTGATCTCTCTAGACAATGACATAAGTCGAGAGTACTTTGTTAACACCTTTGACAGGGAAAGAATTCCCTTGCTATAGTTCTCTTGAGTATGCGTTATCTCCTCTTGGAGTCTGTATATAATACTTGACGGGTGGTATTTATCATAAGCAAGGTAAAAGTTGTCAGTTTCTTGGATATTCAACACTCCCCCCCCCACCTTCGCTCCCGACATACACACTAACGCACACATACACGCATTCATGTTCATACACAGAAACATTTATCAGCACGGTCACATACTTCTGAATAAACAGAGACGAGACATTTGTCAACACATCTACATATTCAATTCTGAATATGCAGAGAGAGAGAGAGAGAGAGAGAGAGAGAGAGAGAGAGAGAGAGAGAGAGAATGAACATACCTTTCTTGACATGGTGTATTGAAAAATCGATGTATGACAAGAAACTATTGCTTACTGTATTGTGCTGATTCTTTAAAGATTGTTAAACCTTTATTATTTTTTTTACTAACTGTTTAGTTTTCCGTATCTGTTAATGAAACGTGAATTCTTTCTTTGTACTTTAACATAACTTAATAGGATAGTATCATTATTATGTTTTATTATCTGTCCGTCTCTGCATGTATTTATGTACCTATAGTATAAAATCTATTTCTCTGTTTAATAAATGAGTGGAGGCCGTGAGTCAAAGGTCGCAGATTTCCATATATAACCTGTGACCCATACTCAGCATCGGCACTTGTAGATGTTTTGCATCATAACTAAATGCTAATATTGATATGATTCATTATTATTACAAAGTCACCCCAGTGTTCAGGGTGACAACTACTTTGTGCACACTCTCACGTAAATACACACACACATACACTCATGTACATACAGAAACGTATACACATATGTATAAAGTAATATACATAAACACACTATGTCTACACATGCACGCGCGCCTCCAAATACATTTTCTCTTTTCACATATATGCGCTCATTTTCTGGAACACTTTGTCGCAAACATTTTCTTCTCTCTCTGTGTCTCTCACGCACTGACACACACATGCACACAGACGGACACACACACACACACACACACACACACACGCGCACACACACACACATACATACACACACACACACACACACACACACACACACGCACACACACACACACACACACACACACACACACACACACACACACACACACACACACTCAAAACCTTTTACAATTTGCCAATGCTGCTGGCTGGGCCGCTGAAGTGCCATTACGTACTACTGACTGATGCAAGTTTGTGACGTCAACAGTGACTTAGGTCACATATTTGACGATGGTGGTGGTGTGGTTCTAAGGTATCAGTCATGTGATTCTAGGATGTCAATCACAGTCATGTCCATTGATTCAAACGATTTCAAGTGCAATTGATGTTAGTGGAATATCTCGGTATAAATAAACAAGGTGGAATGGAGCGATTTAAATTAAACTTTCTAGAAAATAAATTGTTGGCGTCAACAAGCGGCGTAGTCAAGTCTTTCAGGATGATGCATGCGGTTCGTTGTTCGTTGAAATGATGGTCATCTTTATGTGAGAGAAAGGAGAGTAATGATTGGTTGTTGACACACTACGTCACTGTTTTATTACACGAACGTTTTCAGTAATATTGGCAAAGCAGAGCGTAAGATGAAAATGGCTCCGGTAGTTAGCAGCATTGTATAAAAATAAATAATTTAAAGATTTAAGAATTGCATTTATTATCCATTGGCTTTTATTTTTGTTAATTTAATGTTCTGTCCATTGCACTATGTGTTCTTAAGTGCAGAGAACCATGATTTATTATAAAATCCTAGGAACAACATTATGTAAACAAGTTCTATAAATACTTTTCGTGTCATCTTATCCTCTTTATGAGCAAATACGTAAAATCAGTAACTAATGAAGTATGAAGTGAATAACCTGTATCTAAATTCTATTGGTTGGGAGCATTTTGCTTAATGACCAATTGCAAACGTATAATTGGCGCCTACAACGAAGACTTCTGAGGGCGACAGCGATGAGTTCAAAACTTACTGATGCATGGGAAATTATATTTCAAATATGATAAAGAAAAGACAATCCAAATATTGTTAGACAGTGTGAAAGTGCTGGCGAACGATGACGCACGAAATAAGTTTTAAAGAAAAAAGTGTATTTGATGTTTCAGTGCAAAGGAAATTGTCTATATCATTTCTATAATACGAATACAATACAGAAACAGAAAGAATGGATGGTGATTTTATTTTAAGATCGAAGTCAAACCGTTTAAAATAAAATTAGATACGACAGGGAATCTGTTATAAGACATAAAGGTAAGCTAATACCAAACATGTGACAAAATAAGATATTATAAGCTAAAATAAGACAAGATCGTGCAACAGTAAACAAAATACATCAGGTATAATAAAATGCATTTCAAGTATCAAGCATCAAGATAAAAACAGATTGAGAATACAAGTTAAGGCGAGAAGAGATATTCAAAGTGAATGCAAAAGCAATTATCTGTAGACATGACAGGATCATGCACTTAAAAACAAGCTGAAATCAGACATTAGAGAGAAGATGGAAACAGACATAAAAAAGAGAAGACATAACCATATACTAGAAAAGATGAAATTAGATATTAAAGGAGAAGACAAAGTCAGGCAATGGAAGACAAGACATAAATATACAAGGTGACATCAGGCATTAGAAGACAAGACACACACAAAAAAAACATTAGAAGACAAAGAAAATAGAGAACATTTGAATACACAGTACATTTACAATAAAGTCCTTAAGCCTGAAGACCACAAATGACAATGCAGATCGAGTATTTGAGGCCGAAATGGAGTGGCGGGAATAAACTGCAACAGACAAGTATTCAAAAAAGAAAAATACGGGCTCTCAAAATCAACAGTAACATTTTGCGTACTTTCCGTCGTCCTTCCCTCAGATCTCAAATTAGGAGTCATATTTAAACAGATCTCAAATTAGGAGTCATATTTAAACAGATCTCAAATTAGGAGTCATATTTAAACAGATCTCAAATTAGGAGTCATATTTAAACAGATCTCAAATTAGGAGTCATATTTAAACAGATCTCAAATTAGGAGTCATATTTAAACAGATCTCAAATTAGGAGTCATATTTAAACAGATCTCAAATTAGGAGTCATATTTAAACAGATCTCAAATTAGGAGTCAGATTTAAACAGATCTCAAATTAGGAGTCAGATTTAAACATATCTCAAATTAGGAGTCAGATTTAAACAGATCTCAAATTAGGAGTCATATTTAAACAGATCTCAAATTAGGAGTCATATTTAAACAGATCTCAAATTAAGAGTCAGATTTAAACATATTTCAATCAGAATAAACGCCTCAAGCCGATTTTACTTATATAAAACAAAATAAAAAAAGCCTGTTGTACTTTTATTTTCATGAATCCACACTATTACGCGGTAAAATGTTTAGAAACTATCGATTGCTCTAAGAAATCCTGAAAACATCCTGAAATGAAAACAGGGGAAGTCAGTGAGTGAACGAATTCTGGGTTTCGTGTTGACTGTCGGATGGTAAGATTTCAAATACTGATCGCGATCTTTGAATGACAAAGCATCAGATTGAGTCTCTGTGGGCAGAATCCGTGCACTCTGAAGGAAAGAAGAATGGGCATTTAGAATACAAACGGCTAGTATATCAGGAGGATCAGTACATTACAATTTAAGTACATGTGACGATGTTCTGAAGCATATCAAGTGGGAGTCTAAACGACAGAGCCTGATGACGGCATAAGAACGATAGAGCCTGATGACGGCATAAGAATGATAGAGTCTGATGACGGCATAAGAATGATAGAGCCTGATGACGGCATACGAATGATAGATCACTACACAAGCTTCCGAATTCGCTTTTTTTTATGACGTCAAAGTATAAGTGTACATGCATGGTTTAAAAAAAAATAGCCGTAGAGTTGGGGTGGGGGTGGGGAGAAAGATTGATGAGGCACTGGTGAATTTGAGAGTGAGGTAGGCAGTAACTATAATGTTGTGCGAAAGAAGTTCTAGTGTGAAATAATAAGTCTCACATGGTGCGCACGGATTAGTGTTTATTTTAGGAAGCAAAAAAAAAAAAAAAAAGCGAAAGAAATTAGTTCCTTTATCAATCCCAACCCCAGCCCATCTTTCTATCTCTTTCTTGCACACTCGTTCTGTAAGGAATTTATAGCAAACAGTTCAGATCTTCAATTCCTTTCAACACACCGCGAGAAATGTCCACAATGATCTTCTTGAATTCTCGACACCAAACTCAGGCCACAAATTCCCGCCGTAGTGGCTCTCGAACGGAATTAACAGGAATTGACTTACAGCAACACAATTTATTGATAAGTTGACCACAAAGCTGGATGCACACACCGACTTATTCAAGTGGAGTACAATGGTCACTGTAGTGTGATGTGACCAAAAGGCTTGCTCTGCTCATAAGCTAATGATCGCCTTTATGATCAGACTTGAGTTGTGTCAAATTCAAAGTGATTAGAACAGAGTACTTCTTCAACAAAGAAACTTTTGCTCCATCCCCATTGGATGATTTGGTTATGAACAAGTGGGAGTCAACTACTTAGAAAAACTACTATCCATTTGCAACTGGTTCGGATTGCATCCGGTATTTTCTCAATTCGAGTTGTTTATTTCCAACTCTGACACTTAGAAAAAAATACCATCATAACGAGTGCCCAAGGTCGGGCCACTTTGACAATTTAACAGTTATAGAACAACTAAGTCTAGAAATAAGGATAGGCAAATTTACTCCGCCACAAATGGCAATAGAATCTGCAACATTGTCAAGCTTTCGAGTTAATTGCTTTTAAAAATTAGTTTCGGTTCAAGGATTAAATACATTAACAATTAAAGTAATTTCAAGATAAAGATGCCATTGATAATAATTGTAAAATAGGCAAATATTGTAAATTATATATTCAATGTTTTAAACTGTCGCATTATACCTTCTTCAGTCCGCAAGGATAAGATAACATTATACATTTTCGTCAAAATTTTGTATATTTTAGTACAAAAGAATAGGCATATACATAAGAGGTAATAAACTATTCAATACTTTTGACTCTCCATCTAGATAATGTTACTACTGCCATACATTCTATTTAATGAATATTTTATTCAGAAACAAACTACTTTTAATGAATGTAATAAAGTAATAATACAAATTTTATCAGTAAAAATAAAAGAATAAGTGCAACAAATCGTACTCAAGAAATAATTAGATAACCAATTATACTAAAGAAATAATTAGATAACCAATTATACTAAAGAAATAATTAGATAACCAATTATACTAAAGAAATAATTAGATAACCAATTATACTAAAGAAATAATTAGATAACCAATTATACTAAAGACATAATTAGATAACCAATTATGCTAAAGACATAATTAGATAACCAATTATGCTAAAGAAATAATTAGATAACCAATTATACTAAAGAAATAATTAGATAACCAATTATACTAAAGAAATAATTAGATAACCAATTATACTAAAGAAATAATTAGATAACCAATTATACTAAAGAAATAATTAGATTACCACTTATACTAAAGAAAGAATTAGATAACCACTTATGCTAAAGAAAGAATTAGAGAACCAATTATATTAAAGATAAAATCATATAAAAGAGGTAATGAGGAAACCCAATCATATGAAAGGAGTAATTAAATAACCCAGTCTTATCCTAGAAGAAATTAGATAACCAAATTGTGTAAACGAAGTAACAAGATAACCCAATTATGTAAGAGAAGTAATGACATGACCAAATTATTTATGAGAAGTAACGAGATAACCCAATTATGTAAGAGAAGTAATGACATGACCAAATTATTTATGAGAAGTAACGAGATAACCCAATTATGTAAGAGAAGTAATGACATGACCAAATTATTTATGAGAAGTAACGAGATAACCCAATTATGTAAGAGAAGTAATGACATGACCAAATTATTTATGAGAAGTAACGAGATAACTCAATTATGTAAGAGAAGTAATGACATGACCAAATTATTTATGAGAAGTAACGAGATAACCCAATTATGTAAGAGAAGTAATGACATGACCAAATTATTTATGAGAAGTAACGAGATAACCCAATTATGTAAGAGAAGTAATGACATGACCAAATTATTTATGAGAAGTAACGAGATAACCCAATTATGTAAGAGAAGTAATGACATGACCAAATTATTTATGAGAAGTAACGAGATAACCTAAACATCTAAGATAAGTAATGAGACCCAATAATTGTATCAAAGAAATATGAGCTCACCCAGTCATGCTGTAGAAAAAAAGTGAGATATTCCAGTCCTATCCAATAAAGAAAAATTAGATCGAACAATCTTTCGAAAGAAAAATAATAATCATAGGATAGAAATAAATATATCAAACAGTCAAAGTAGAACGTCAACCTATCATACATAGAAAAGAATTAGATCAATCATGTCACAGGCGGTTGTCCTCTTTGATAGCAGTGTAATAACGTACGAAATGCTTCTATAATATGCTCACGTTTTGCTTCTCTGTCCAACAGCACTTCCGCCGGAAATGTCCACCATTTGGGAAGCATACCCATGGCGGTTCGGAGGGGGCTTTTGCATCGTCAAGTCCTTCATCTCAGAGATGACCGCATACGCGTCAGTGCTGACCATTATGGCGTTCACCATCGATCGTTACGTGGCTATTTGCCACCCTTTGAAGGCTCAGTCCATATCGAGCCTCGCCAGAGCAGTGCGCATTATCGTCATAGCCTGGATGTTGGCTTGCGGCTGCGCACTGCCATATCCGGTGCACACGCGCTTGCTGTACGAAGTGCAGGACCCCTGTACAAAGAAGGTGGGAACCGCAGGAAGTTTGATTAACAGTTTGATTGACTTAATGAACGGGCTGGTTGTCAGGTTGAGGGACTGGTGGAATTTGTTTGCTGGTTGTATGCATTGCTAGTTTGTGGTTGACCCTCTTTCTTACTGCCGATTGATTGATTCGTTCTCCTGTGTTGAGGACGGTATACAAATGATTGTCTGGATTGATTGTCTGGTGGTTAGAATGAGTTGGATAGCTACTGTGACCGTGCTTTTGCAGTATCCCTTTTGTCTTTTCAGGTCAAAGTGTCAATTAAACGTGCTGATAAATATCACAATAAATATTTTACATTGATAATTAGAGAGAAAATGGAATATAAGACTAGTAGAGTCTGCACTATAAATTATAAATAAAAGCAAAAGCTAAAGCTGAACAATATTATCACTGAAATCTCAATAGCGGTTCAGCAATGGAAACGATATTAAATGAATAAAATACCTAACGTTTCTCAAAAAGAAGTTGATTAATTTATAGAAGTAATTATGCATCCCCTACCCCCCATCTAACGTGAATCCTTCACTTATCACATGACTTGCCAACGATACTGACTCTAATAATGATGATTATGGGGGTGGGGATGGTACTAATTTCCGTGCTAACTGTCGGGTATCTTTTGCAGGACCTTGACGATGCGTTGCTGTGCAATATTCCTCGTCGTTGGCGAAGCGATGCCAAATACCTGTTCCAATTCTCGACGTTTGCGTTTTTTTTCGTCCCCATGATACTTATTACTGTGATGTACGTTCTCATCGGCCTGGCGCTGTCAGCAGCACAACGCAACACAGATAGCAAAAAGAACAAGGCCGCAGTCATCGCAGCTACCAAAGCCAGAAAAGCTGTGCTCAAAATGCTTGGTGAGTATGTCATGATCAACACATACTGACAGCATGCACACCAATCATTAAGACACACGTCTCAAAAGCAATCACTTTTAAAACTTTATAACCTGTCCGTGGGTGTAAATTGTGAGCGGTTTAACTGAAAGGTTTAAGACGTCAGAAAGTTTCCTTTAGTGGTTCATCTGCACATGCT
The DNA here is from genome assembly GCA_028829895.1 of Sinotaia quadrata. Lineage (NCBI taxonomy): Eukaryota > Metazoa > Mollusca > Gastropoda > Architaenioglossa > Viviparidae > Sinotaia > Sinotaia quadrata. The sequence goes on from CM054181.1 coordinate 22,541,735, forward strand.
ATCTGCTAGACGAGGGTCCTGCAAACTATGGGCCGTGGACCACATGCGGCCCGCAAGGCTCTCTCATGTGGCCCGTGGAGGCCTTTTTGTCTATTGGAAAAAAATTACGGAAATTTATGTGTATCCTGCCAATATCGGCTGCCGCTTATGTGGACGTTATGTTTTTTTTAACCGAATTTCACCATTCCCACTAATATAGGTGTTCATATGTAGTGTATCAATGTGTTATTAAATAATATCTGGAAAAAATAATATTAAATAAATAATTTAAAAAGAGCATCCATATTTTGATTCTTTTATATTTGGACCTCGAGTCTGTAGTCAACCCCTGAACTGCTGTTTGATAGTTAATTCGGCCCTCGGGCTGATAAGTTTGGAGACCCCTGTGCTAGACGATCTTGGTTGTTGACACAGCATTAAACCTCAGAAACCCTTTCACTGATGGGTTTCAGCATGCAGTAATCAGGGTTTCAGCATGTATTTCCCCTCAAATAAAAGGCATATGCTCCATTAGAATTTTATTAAATATAATTGTATGTGAACTCCTCCACCACCCGTCACATACACCTTTCTTATGAATTTGCTGTGATGAGTCAACCACAATCAATCTTGAGTTAACAGGCAGCTCATTTCAGTCATCGACGTTTTGCTCTACCATCTTCGCAACACCTTTGGTACTTTTTCCTCTGAATGTCTTTCCCAATTTGGGGGGCTCAGAGAGTAAGAAAACGTCTTTACGGGTGATGGAGTTAAGGTACTCAGAGCCACGCTCAACCGTACATGGGTGGGAGCGATACTGGCCCACAACGGGATTCATTTAATAGTTTATTTCTAATGAAGGAAAGTGATGTTGAACTTTAAAAATACAAATGTGAGTTTCTTTTTGTTGTTGAAGAAGAAAACGATTCCCTACAGTGAAAACAATAAAGTGTCTTTCAGCAATGTCTTTTTTTCCGTTTAGAAATATGATTTTGTGTGTAAATGTATGTATGTGTTTTGTTAACAAAATCTATTATAACATTTCTTTCTTTCTCAAACATTTTCTTTGCAATTAATAAGCTCCTTTCATCTACTATTTAATTTAATTTATTATAATTTACGTGTAAATTGCAGTGTATACGCATATTTTAACTGCATTCTTGACTTGGCTGGAAATGCTTACAGTAAGAAAGATCATTGAGAAAACTAGGATTTTGCATAGGTTGTAGATGACACAGACCTGTGGACATGTTCAAAAATATAACAATAATCATAAGATTTGGTCTGGAATGTGGCAGACATTCTTGGACCACCTTGGGAATTTCTGAAATATGAAAGACATCTGCATCTGCTACAACGTCATGTACAATGGCATCTGATATTTCAGTACCCTCTCTGTCTCTGCATTTGACATATGATTTTGAGCTTGGTTTTCATTATTTTCACAAAGTCCTTGTTAAAATTACATCTGCTTTAAATGCGGATTGTTTGATTACTTATATGTGTCTCGATTATTTGACAGCTCTGAACATTCTGTTACAAATAAAATCAAACAAACGCTTATTGTGATCTTTCTGAAGCTCTCTGACTCGTGACAGGTTTCTTTAAAGTATTATCTGTTAACGAACTTGATTTCGTGTATAGTTTAACAATATGATTTGTTTAATTTCACCATCCACAAAATAAACTCTGAAAAATCACATCTATGCTTACTCCCTTTCAACATATCCGTCCTCTGTTTCTCTCCTTCATTCTGCCTGTCACTTTCACTCTCTCCTGTCTTTCTTCCCTTCGTTAACTCCTGATGCCAATCTCTCTCATCTTCCCTCTCTCTTTCTTTCATTCCCGCTCTCACTCAGTTAACATTTCCATTTCATCTCCTTAAGCTAAATTTCGTTCACCCTTTCTTCTTCTCTCTCTCTCTTTGTCCCTGTTTAGGCCTCATTGTTATAAGCTCATTCAAAACAAACAATGTGTCGAAGTGCCACTCATATTGTGTAGCGCAGTACAAACTGTCAAACGATAAACACGACATTAATTCGTTAAATGTTTTTATATTTCCACGCAACAGAATACAACAGGGCTCGGGCACTTGGACATGAAATAAATAATGCATGAGCCGGTGCACTCCTTCTGGGAAACGAATTATCTCCCCTCGATAGATAAAGAAGCTCAATGTAATCGCAGTAGAATCAAATAACGATGTAAACAGTTGTTTACCAAGTAATAATACATTTATTTAAAATATGCACAATCATTCAACTAAATTTTTTACGTCTTTAATCGGAATAAAATGCACCACAGTTTTGCAGGAGAAGTAAGATAGCTGGTTTGGAGAAAGAGGAGTGTTTAAAGATAGTGGTAGTGATAAAGGGTTATTAAGTATACTAGCGCGATGTAAGATATTGGTATATAATGTGTGTGTGTGTGTGTGTGTGTGTGTGTGTGTGTGTGTGTGTGTGTTTGTTTGTGTGTGTGTGTGTGTGTGTGTGCGCGCGCGTTTGTCTAGGAAATAGTGTGTGTTTGTATGTGTGAGTGTGTGTGTGTGTGTGTGTGTGTGTGTGTGTGTGTGTGTGTGTGTGTGTGGAATCAGACAACTACAATCGATCGAAAGACGTTTTAAGAACAAATTGTTGATGTTGTTCACAACGGTGCCATATGGTTTATCAAAAATCTGTTAGTCTGGTAAATCACAAAGTTGTCCATGTTGGTTTATCAAAAATCTGTTAGTCTGGTAAATCAGTAAGTTGTCCATGTTTGTTTATCTTTCAAATTAGAAAATAAACTTTGCTCTTTAAGAAGAGTGCATTAGTTTCTCGACTAATTAGCATCACGACATATTTATGTTCTCATTTGCCTAAACTAAGTAATAACATTTTCTACCCACTTGTTGATGTAGGTCGTATATTCTAAATTCAATTGAATTCCTTTTCCCAATGACTAAATGAGAAAATATCGAGCTGTGAGTTTCTAATATTTACAAGTACTGTTAATTTGTTTGAAACTGTTTATACTATTTGTTTAAATTCTTTATGCCGCTCTGCTGTAGGAGAGCGAGAGTACTATCCGTGTGGCCAATGTTAGCCAATGCCGCCTGAACTCAGCAGGCTTTGGGACTGCCTTATGTCTGGTCTCCCCTAGTTCTTAGTATATTACATTCTTCATTAACACGCGAATTTGAATAAGACTTAAAGTAACCTTCTATTTGACTATTTCATTTGCTAAGCGTCAAAGCAGACTCACTTAAAAAGACACACAACCCCGACATCTAATTCTCGGTAAAAAGGGCGGCAACCTGCTTGCAAGCTAACTTACGAACTGCTATCGTCATATGTCCTTTGCGCATAAGCGCTTCCTTCACTTTTATAATTTAAGGAAGCTCTGAGTTCTAGCAGCAACTGCTTTTCATCTCGTACGTATTTATTAAGCTGGTACTAAATGCGGCGGCTATATATTACGCGTTCGGGGAAATGCGATAAGTTCTAGAAGTCTTATATAATATAATATAATTACATAATTTCAGTTTGGATTATAGATATAGTCGAGTCAAGCTAGTACAGAAATCGCTGACCTCTGCTTCGCAATAATTATTCTTTTATGGAAATAAGAGGCCAAAGATAAGCTTGCTTGTGAATACGACGATGAAACGTGAAATTTTGGAATGTTTCTCTCTCTCTCTCTCTCTCTCTCTCTCTCTCTCTCTCTCTATATATATATATATATATATAGAGAGAGAGAGAGAGAGAGAGAGAGAGAGAGAGAGAGAGAGAGAGAGATGACGTACTCTGATGAAGGAAGAAATTCCCCACCATTCTAGGTCACGGTGACCGCTACCTTACGTTTGCTAATATTACTGTGAGTAGTGTTTTTTTGACATTGCTATGAGCGGAGATATTTTTGTTAACATTAATGTGAGTGGAGTTACGTTTGCTGATATCACTGTGAGTGGTATTATTTTTGCTGATATTACTATGAGTGAAGCCATGTCTGCTGATATTACTAAGAATGAAGTCACGTTTGCTGATATTAGTGTGAGTGAAGTCACGTTTGCTGATATTAATGTGAGTGAAGTCACGTTTGCTGATATTAATGTGAGTGAAGTCACGTTTGCTGATATTAATGTGAGTGAAGTCACGTTTGCTGATATTAATGTGAGTGAAGTCATGTTTGCTGATATTACTGTGAGTGAAGTCATGTTTGCTGATATTACTGTGAGTGAAGTCATGTTTGCTGATATTACTGTGAGTGAAGTAATGTTTACTGATATTACTCTCAGTGGAGTCATGTTCTCTAATATAACTTTGGGTAGAGTCATACTTTTTAATATAAATGTTCTCAATGCCAATCTAAAGTTTGAAAATCTTGTCTCAAAGTCATATTTGCATTTGTAAATCGGATCTCAAATTAAGATTGTAGATATATATCATCTATAATAATAATTTCTGTTGATATTACTTTGATCTCTAAGTCATTTTTATAGAGGTACATTTGATATAAAGTACGATATATTTGATGGACCGCTGTTACTTTGATCTCTAAGTCATTTTTATAGAAGTACATTTGATATAAATACGATATAGTTGATGGACCGCTGTTACTTTGATCTCTAAGTCATTTTTATAGAGGTACATTTGATATAAAGTACGATATAGTTGATGGACCGCTGTTACTTTGATCTCTAAGTCATTTTTATAGAGGTACATTTGATATAAAGTACGATATAGTTGATGGACCGCTGATCGTAAAGTTACGTTATTCAGTGTATCTCCTGTCTCATCTTCATGTCAGTTGACAGCTCTGGAACTCACGTCAAGATATTTTATTGAAGCTCAAATCTCGACTTCATGTCAGTTGACAGCTCTGGAACTCACGTCAAGATATTTTATTGAAGCTCAAATCTCGACTTCATGTCAGTTGACAGCTCTGGAACTCACGTCAAGATATTTTATTGAAGCTCAAATCTCGACTTCATGTCAGTTGACAGCTCTGGAACTCACGTCAAGATATTTTATTGAAGCTCAAATCTCGACTTCATGTCAGTTGACAGCTCTGGAACTCACGTCAAGATATTTCATTGAAGCTCAAATCTCGACTTCACGTCAGATGCAGATTGCATTTCAAGCACAAGCAATTGTCATCACTGAATCTTTGCGTACTACTACGTCTGATACCGACAAAATGAATTTCAAGCACAATCTGTGCATCCCACTACGTCTGATAATTTTGAGTAGAATCATTTACAGCAGAGGGAGAAGCGAACTCTACCGGTTCCAGAACCATTTACCAACTTAATGTTTCTCATCAAGCTGCATCTGAACTGGAGTTAAATGTATGCACTTTTAAATTGTTCTAGGAGTCTTTAGTGCTGGCTATCTTAATTCCTTCTGTTCAAATTCAAATCCATTATGACAAAAAATCATCACATCAAAACTAAAGGAAAGATTTATAAATGATACGTCCATGCCACTTAGTATAAATAGTAAAATTCCAAGAGTGTTGCTAATTAATAGCACTTACTTATAACAATGCATCGATAGAGTCAGATTTTATTTTCTCTTTATTTCACCCGTTCACTCAGTCTTTCGGATAATAATTAAGAAATTTGGGTTTTAATACATTCAGCATTTAATTTCTATCATATATTTTGTAGATTAATAATTTCAGTTCTCTTCAGTACGACGTCGTTCGTATGATAACTTGCTTTGTGTCTATACATTTCTAATCTGCACTTGCAAAGGGAAATAACTCTTAGATTTCCTTGACCCAATTGCACACTGTACAGTTGATATCATGAAAAGAGTAAGTTAAGTTATTTTTTTTTGATTGTTTTAACAAATCTACCGGGAAGAGTAAATCATTTTATTTATTCACTTCAAGACGAAACTGCTAAATACAAAAATAACAAAACATAAAGCGACATTTTGCAAAGCCAAATAAAAAAATGTTCTTTTAATTTTTTAAAAAATCGTTTGTTTGAATGGACTCATCCTGAAAGTGAAAGACCAAAATAAAGTCAGGTGATAGACGACTTCTTGAACCTCGACGCCATTTTAATTTAATTTAAATTTCTGGAGCACACTCTGGCTGAAAGATGCGGGAGTGGCGTAGCGGATAAATGATTCACGATGTCCTAATAAATTTGGATCCGTACCTCCTCTGCGCCACTGCGAATGTAGAGCGGTTCCGGACAGAGAAGAGCAGGCTTCGCGGAGTTATCCTCAAGCCAGCAGTCACCGAGGTTCAGCAAGGAGCTCATAAATCATGAAAACTTCTGCATCCTATTGCTCAAATCGTCGGCAGCAAACGCGGCCGCTTGCCTTCTCACATAACTACCGGTTGTTCCTTCGATTAGATTTTCTTTCTCAAAGGTCATCCACTCACATGCATTTAGATATGGCACGACCATTCTATTTCCAAGCCTCTCTCACGAAAGAAACAATTAAAAGAGAATGTCTTCGGTGGAAGAGAAAGGGCCTTTGTGAGATGCTGCTCTGGTTTCATACCCTCTTGTGAATTTCACAGCTGGTGACATCTCTCGGGGCATTCCACAAGAGATTTTATCACCCGGCTCGTCGAGTAGGGAGGTTGGAATGGTGGAAATAACTTAGCTGATTTTAACTGTTGAGAATCCTGCCTGCCACTGTTGAACTCTGATGAATTGCTAAGATGATACTGTTTCTTTTAGTTCACACACACACACACACCCTGCCCCATTTAAGACCATACATTATGTAGACATAAGTGTTTAATCAATATTTACCTACAATTTTCTTTTCAAGGTCAGACGTTATTGCTAATAGAATACTTATGTTTCACCGATATGTCGGATTAATTTGTAAAGTATCTAAATGAAAAGAAATCAAAAGTCAGGGTGAAGTTAATTTATTGTATTTTTAACAACTATTTTTCTTTTGTTCACGATTATTTCTCTCACTCATTCTCTCTCTCCACACACACATACGCATACATACACACAAACACACACACACACACAAACAAACAAACAAACACACTAACTTTTATTTATGAACTAAACTGTAGAATTGATCTGTTTTATATATAATGTCACGAATACATGCTCATTTTATGAAATTAAATTAAAAATTCTGAAATTGCAAACGCAGACGACAAAAATCAATGTGTATTACTATGTTTATCAGAACGTTTGCTGTAAACATGTTTTACATTGCTCCAGATCTCATACCTTAGGGGATCAGGGTCGGCATAGGAAGATGATGGGGAGGGGTAAAAATTGTTATAATTTTCTGTAAATCAAATCACGCACGCGAGTGCTTAATTTGCACTTTATGTGCAGTATTAAAGGTTTTAGCCAATTTTAGATGAAAGAAATGAACATTGAAATAACAGACTCTTAATGATTCATTTCCATCCTACAGTAAATCGGTGATGAAAGAAGAGGAAACAAGGATTTTTTGTCAGTTCCGTGTCTTGACGTTCGTCTTTTTCTGTGTGTGGAATGATTTTCTTTATTGAAAACTGAGCACCACACTGACACAATATGACAGCTCTTGTTTTCCGGACAGTTCTTTCACAAGGCACGGTTTCTGCTTATTAGCTGTCGTAACACGCATTTTAAGGCTCGACATTAACTAACCCATGAGTGTGTGTTGCGCGTGCGTGAGTGTGTGCTTGTGTGTGTGTGTGTGTGTGTGTGTGTGTGTGTGTGTGTGTGTGTGTGTGTGTGTGTGTGTGTGTTTGTAAAGATGCTTATTGGTTGTATTTTAAAAAAATAATATCTTGAGAAGATTAAATGTCTGTATTTTTGATTTTGTATTGTGCTCCTTTGAAGAAGTATTATGATTATCTTGATATATGCATCAAAGGCATCCAATATGTTATTGAGGAAATGAAACTTTCTCCAAACGGAAAACAGAGTGCTTACTACAAGATAATTATTCGGTTCTGGTAGAATGCCGACGGAAGGACAAGATTACTGTGCAATATAATTTAGAACGAATACAGTCAATAATTAAACTAATTGATTAGATAGGTAAATAGGTAAATGTATTGAGAAAAAAAAATAGTGAGACAAATATAACTCTATTTAGATCTATTTTATCAAATAGTGTTCGACTAACTGCCTAACATAACTGGTAAAAGTGACAAGTACAGAACCTAAGTGGATACAGCAATACTGGTCAGGAGCTGCAAAATGCGGGTCTTGTTTATCAGGTTTGTTGGTAATGCATTTAGGTGAAGAAAATGGTTAGGTAATTGGGTTAATTCATGGTTAATGCAAATGGATAATGTATTTTGTTTTTTTTTAAAGTACACACGGGAATTAACTTGATCAATGCATATTCTGTTATGTACTTAGGCGGATTGAATGGTTAAAATATTTAGGCAAAGTAGTAAATAAAGTGATTGTGTTAATGACGAGAAATCTAATTCGCGAATATAATTAATTTAGAGGGGAGTAATTTAATGATTGCATTCTAGATTAAGCAAAGGTCATATAGTTTAGACAAGGGTGCATATAGTTCAGACAATAAGGAAAATATGTGATTTTAATGTCTAGTCAATGATATTGTTTATGAGCAAATAAAACAAAATTAAATTGAAAAATGAATAAACATAAAAAAATGAAATCAATAAAAAACACATAACAAAATTCGTATATAGAAATCTCTTTACAACCTATTTAAATTTTACAGAAGTACAACATTTTCTTGAGCACTTTAAGATTTTAACTGAATTCTTCGATCATCACCTTGTAAAAACAAAAGTACCTTCGAGCAGATATCTCGCACACCGTAACTCAGTCAGAAATTTAATTAGCTCGTCTGAATTGCTGAAAATACATCACAGCAAATCGCACATATATATCTTTTTAGGCTATTTAAATTTTACAGAGCCACTAAAAAGTTTTGAGCACTTTCAGAGGTTAACTGAATTCTTTGAACCATTTCCTTGCGAGAACAATCGCGCCTTTGTGCAGATATCCAGCATACCGTAACTCAGTAAAAATTTAATCATCTAATCTGAATTGCAGAAAATGATTTATATTTACTTGCCCTAGAGATAAAAGAAAATATTATTACACACATGCTACTGTTTCCTTCCTACGTAATTACACAAATATTATTACACACAGGCTATTGTTTCCTTCCTACGTAATTACACAAATACCTGTTCACTAGTGATAGCTTGAACAAAATGAGGAACACGTTTCTCCGTTAAGAAATGATGTGTGGTGGCGTCCAAATCAATTTTGGTTTTCCATTTAAAAAAAAAAATGTAATACTTAATGAATTTTGGAATTAGAGTGGTACATCTAGATTCTAGAGCATATTTGTGCATGAATTGCAATTTTTGCATTATCTGCAAGTACTCTTTGCATAATCTGCAGGTAATCTTTGTATTCAGTGTAAGTAATTTTATTGTATCTTAAGGTCGTCTTTGTATTCAATGCAAGTAATACGTATTGTATCTTAAGGTCGTCTTTGTATTCAATGCAAGTAATTTTATAATATCTTAAGGTAATCTGTATTAAATGCAGGTAAGGTTCTCATTATCCACAGGTAATCTTATTTGTATACAATTTTCGTTTCATCTACGCGCAATATTTGTATTAATTGATGGTATTTTTTGTTATTATTTTAACGTCACCATTGTATAATCTGCTTGTAAACTTTGGATTATATCGTGTGCAATCAATCTGTGTATTATGTGTATGAATTCTTTGTATTAGCTACAGTTAATATCTGTATATCCTCAAATATCTTTATATTATATATGGCTACAATTTGTATTACATTCAGGTATAGGTTGTATTATCCTTCCACTGATTGCGGCAAATGTGCAGTATGGTGCATGTTTTATTTGCTGCTAAAATGTTTCAAGAACGATGTGTTTTAAATTGGGGCGATAATTCTTGTTTTAGGTAATTAGATGGAAACCCTGTCTTATTTTGTCATTTCTTTATAGTAAAGATCACCATCTGATAAGCAGTCATCGAAGCATTTATATTTTGAATTTTAATTTGAAACGTAAATCAGTGCTTTTATTATGTTTACTGTTCGCGTGTGTGTGTGTGTGTGTGTGTGTGTGTGTGTGTGTGTAAGTGTGTGTGTGTAAGTGTGTGTGTGTGTGTGTGTGTGTGTGTGTGTGTGTGTGTGTGTGTGTGTGTGTGTGTGTGTGTGTAAGTGTGCAATTTCCCTTTAGATTTCCCTAGCTTGTTGGATGGGTTGGGGTTGTTTGTATTACTTAGGATTTATTTATTATTTTTTTTAGATTTCGTTTCTATTGTTATGCGTGGGGTATATTGCCTTGTAATTTGTTTTATTGTATTTTGCTTTGCTGTATCTTTTAGTTCGCATTTCCTTTCTTAAAGTATCCAGTTGCATTTTAACAGTTGTTAAGTAAAAATCCTGAAAAGACTAAACAAATAGAACATAGAATAAAAGACTGCATAGACACGAGCCAGAGAGTGAACGAAAAAGAGAATGAATGAGTGAAAGTGAGAACGAGATAGGGAGATGAAGAGAGGGTAATGGAAAAAACAGAATGTGGCGCAAAATGACAAGATGTATTTAAAGAGTAATCACATCACTGACAAAGAACATTTTTAAAATGACCTCAGGTCCATTCTAGAGAATTACGCTGAGATGCAGATGGACGGTCGTGAAATTGAGTGGGTTTCGTTTCGTGACTCTCAGGTGTAAAGAATGGTTGGCAAGAAACCAAACCTTAGCCAGTACAAATAGCTGGAACTCATTAAAAGCACCGACTCTCTTTTGAAACAGCTATCTCCAAGTGAATTATAAATGGCGGACTTTGTGGAAATGCACTTACATCATGTGATGTGTTTAGAAATAATAGCAGGACCCTTGGCAAAATAAAGCTGAATTATGATTAGTGATCCTATAGCACTCGGATTTAATTCGAGTATGCTAATGGGGACCATATGATGGTGACAAAGCAATTTAGTTTTGCTTAACCCATTTGTTAACTGCTGAAGGATAATTGATCTGACTTTTCTAGATTTTATCTATCTATCTATCTATCTATCTATCTATCTATCTATCTATCTATCTATCTATCTATCTATCTATCTATCTATCTATCTATCTATCTATCTATCTATTTATCTATCTGGAACTATTTCATACTTACTGCATTGATAATGTCTCATCTGATTGCATAAAAATATTCGGATTATTCACAGAACATAATGTAAGCTTTTTTTGTTGACATCCATCCATTTTTCTTTATACCTATCTGGAACCCTTTTAAGCTCGTAGTATTAAGATTTCTCTCACCTGATTCCAATCACATATTCGTGTCTTCCATCATAATGCACACTTTAAGGAATTTTGTCTAACAAGGCATTACGAATACTATCTCATTTAAAATCTCATTAAAATAGTGTTGATCAGTTATGTTGAAAACTCCCTATTAATTACAGTATTGTATGTCGGTAAATCAAGTTGTATTAGTAATACATATTGCAGGATCTCCCACGTCTAGAAGTTTGTTTGTCTCCTTGAAGACAGTCTACTTACAGTTATAAGAACCTCATAGAATGGATTAGTAAGTGATAAAAACGAGACCGTTCTTTCCATCCTTAGCAGACGATAAGAAGTCAGTGTGAATTATTGACAATTGCACCCAAACTGTGACAGCTAGCAGGTGAATCAGATGTGTGGACGAAGTAATTCAGGTACAGGACACCTGGCAAGATGAGAGTTAACATGTCTTCCCCACTGCCTGCTGATTGCTCGCAGTAATGGCGCCACTTAACATTTTCTCTGCACCTGCAATTCCAAGCATGTGATGCACTTGCCGCGATTGCGCTTGCGCAAGTGCAGTGACCGGGTCGATAACATTGGCAAGTGAAAAGTCCTAGATCAGGAAAGAGATATTAGTTGGATAATCTCTCACCCAAACCCCGCCATCAGCTTTGGTTGGTTATTACTCTGTGTACATGTATGCATTCTGTCTTGTGTTGCGTGCTATATTTAAAAAATGTAAATGGTATCTGAATTGCATTATTTCCCGAAAAAAGCAGAAGTGAGAGCAATCCGTGCATAAACTCTAGCTGAACTGGTTCTAGCACAAATTGAGTGTAAAAACTATGGGCGGTGGGAGTAGGGAGACAAAAAGGGTGAATTCATAGATAGATAGATAGATAGATAGATAGACAGACAAGATATATATATAGTCAAATACAGACATCGGTAGACAGGCATATATATTTATATGCACACACATCCAAACACATAATCTGTATATATTAAGATTCTCAAGGGAAAATAAAACGAACATAAATAGAAATAAAATATTTTAATATGTAATTATTATAAAACTTCAGCTATTTTGGCAAACCAATTCATTAATTATAATCTACTAATAAGAAAATATCTGATCAGTCGATATATGTGTGTGTGTATGTGTGCGTGTAATGAGTGGAATGAACTCTTAATGACCACATACACACACACACACACACACACACACACACACACACACACACACACACACACACACACACACACACACACACATAAAGCACCAGTAGTGTTTAATGGATGCTATAGCTTTCATAGGCCATCTAATTCTCTTTTAAATTTGCATATGCTTTCAGTATTTTGTATTTGCAATAGAGAAGTCATTTTCTTCTTAAACAGTTAAATCTAACGTTTTATCTCGTTTTTTTATAAAAAATCATATTCATTTACATCGAGTGTTTATGTAGTAGGAGGGGGGGGGGGGAGATGACGCTGGGTATTTGATCGTGCTCTTACGGCAGGATGTTATTAATAAAAACAATAGATATGAAAACACACAACACTCTTAAAACGAACTGGTATTTATTATTGTAATAATGGAGAATTGTAAAATCGTAATATGGAGACTTGACAATATATAATCGCTAAACAAGTGTTCTATCATGTCTTAGTACGGAAGTCAATGTATACTCGCTAAACGAGTGTTTTATCATGTCTTAGTACGGAAGTCAATGTATACTCGCTAAACAAGTGTTCTATCATGTCTTAGTACGGAAGTCAATGTATACTCGCTAAACGAGCAATCTATTATGCCCGAGTCTAAAATGTATAATCACTAAATGGGCGTTCTATTACGTCCGAGTATTAAAGTCAATGTATAATCGCTAAACGAGCGTACTTTTATGCAAGTTTAAGATAATGCTCACCTTTGTTTCGTGGTAGATCTCAATTACAAGTTTAAGATAATGCCCACGTTTATTTCGTGGTAGATCTAATTTTTATTGGCCAATTGATCTCAGTTACAAGTTTAAGATCACCCCCGTGTTTAGTCCGCAATAGATCTCTATTGCAAAGTTTAAGATCATGCCCACGTTCATTGCGCAATATGTCTCTGTTGCAAGTCTAAGATCCCCGTATAGTGCTCAATATATCTCAATTGCAAGTTTATGATCATGCCCATATTTTCGCTGAATAAACCTCAATTTCAAGTTTGAGATCATTTCCACCGTTTATTGCTCAGTATATCTCAATTTCAAGTTTAATATCATGCCCACATTTATTGCGCAATATATATAAATATATCAATTGCAAATTAAAAATCATGCCAATATTAAGTGCGCAATATATATAAATATATCAATTGCAAATTAAAAACCATGCCAATATTAAGTGCGCAAGCGAGCTCAATTCAAGTTAAAGATAAAGAAAATCAGCCACAAACACACAGAGAAAAAACAATTATTGAAAAAATACCTTAATCAATCACGATTAAAGGGGGCTGGAAAATAACCCTTTGCTACATAAATAGCAACAAACTACATGCTATTAGTGATTTTCCTTGTACATAAATATGCTTTGTTGAATAATACAGTACTTACACTTTTCAAAACATTCAACGAAGAATCTATTAGCCAAGTTTGTCTTGTTGTTGACATCGCGATGTCAGCCGCATTATAAGGTTATTGTTCAGTCGTAAGCTGATCTTTAAACATTCATATTTATAGTGTGTGCTAATTCGCCAGCCACTAGCTTATTCTGGAGCTAAGATGACAGGATCAATGAAATAATTTACATAATTTGTTTAGTATCATCCTTGGAGTCAAATTGACGACAACATTGACACAGTGTTTTCGCTACGACGAGGCCTTGACTTGCTCTATTAGCTCGAAATCGAAATAAGACCCACGTCTGGGTAAATTGAATCAGAAGACTTTACTATCTGCAAATCCTTATAAAGCCATCCCCCCTTCCCCCTCCCATCATCGTCATCTTCCCCAGATGTCTCTTTAAGTCCAGAAAGGTCGCGAGTGCAATAAAGCGCAAGTACACAAACGTCCACCATACTGGAAAAGAAGACTAGACACGATTCTTCTGACCATTACCCGGACAAGAGAGGGCATCGTGGGCGACAGGAATTTATCTGGTATCGACGTAATGTACACAATGACTGCAGCATTAGCACTGGAGCTACTGTATGCAGCGCTATTAAAAACACAATGACTGCAGCATTAGCACTCGAGCTACTGTATGCAACGCTATTAAAAAAAACAAAAACGTTTTATTTCTTAAAACTTTCTCTCGCGCGTTTCATTCCCTTCCTCATTTCTCTTTAGAGGATCAAAAGGTTGCAGATGAGTGAGATGAGGGAGAAGAAAGTCGAAATACAGTAGAGAGAGATAAACAGAGAGAGAGAGTCAGCCACTTGTGGGTTAGCAGGGAGAGAAAGAGAAATAGTGAAGGGAAATAAAAGAGCGAGAATGAGAGATAGAGACGACACGAGATGACATGAGATGCTAAGAGAGAGAGAGAGAGAGAGAGAGAGAGAGAGAGAGGGGGAGAGAGAGAGAGAGAGAGAGAGAGAGAGAGAGAGAGAGGCATCGTGAAGAAGAGAGACAATGCAAAGAAGAGAGTCGAGAAAGAGGTAAAGGGAGGAATGAGAAGGGTGGAGCAAGTTATGATTTAACAAGAAAGCTGACACAGAATAATGTGGTAAACGTGAGACAGAGAGATAAAGAAAGAGAGAAAGAAAGAAGGAGAGAGAGAGAGACATAAGAGAAAGAATGAGAGAAAAAGTGAGGGGAAAGAGAAGAGTGACAGTCTACTGGAAATATATTTTTCAATATAATCTGAATATACGAATTGCTTTCCGTCAACTGACTGAAAAAAATTTGCGTTAATATTAATCTACTTGTTCACAACTAAAGGATGTATGCACATTATGTACTGTGTTGTAGTGGTTTGTTTAACTTTTATTACATCAGCTTAAGTAAACTTGTATATGTCCTATCAATAAATAATGACGGATTTGAAAAGTGGAAGAATATGTACATATTTGTCAACATTTATAATCTGACAAACTTCTGTTTAGTAACTGAAAAAATGGATTATTTTATATCTTCTTAAAGCTACTTTCCAATGGACTGATGCCAAATGACAATTACTGAACTGACATATATCTACTTAATGTCAACTGCCATATTAATATATGTCTACTGATTGCTAACTTCCAACTGATCGCTCACTACATGATGCCAAATTCTAAATGGGTTGATGTCTACATAATGTCAAATTCTGAATGGGTTAAGTCTACATATTGCTAAATTCTGAATGGATTTATGTCTACATAATGCCAAATTCCGAATGGATTGGTGTCTCAATAATGTCAAATTTTGTATAGATTATTTTCCGTCAAATAAAGGCGATCTAAAAGAATATAATAACTGGTTGTTTAAAAACGATTGTTCTCACACAAGACGGCGCAATGTGGACTTTATGCACATCGTATTGCAGACGATTAACTTATACAACTTCACGAGAGTAGCAACGTCAAGATATTTTACAAGCAATTAGTTCATTAATGAAACAGGACACAGCAGGGCTTTATATTTGTTTTTTTTTTTAATTTACACACTAAGCACTTTCTTTTATAGAGGTTTAATTTGACCTTACACGCGAGTGAGACTAGTCTCGCTTGCACGCATGCTGTCTTCTCTCGAGTCGCGTATGACGCCACTCGGTGTCAATTTGAATTTGTTTACTTTTTTTACTATTTGTGGATGGAGTGACTAGCTGTCGCTGACTTAACGGAAAAGAAATGACTGTCTGGAGAAAGAGAGAGACAAGCAAATCTGCAAATGAGTATATTATTTCATTTCAGTAAATTTTGTATAGGAGTTGATTTTCTCCGCGCTAAACACACACACATACCACACACACACACACACACACACACACACACACACACACACGCACACACACACACACACATACACACACACACACACGCACACACACAGCACATACACACACACGAGCACACATCACACACACACACACACACACACACACACACACACACACACACACACACACACACACACGTTTACTTTAATACGTGCGCACACACATAACATATTCACTTGTATATGTTCCGTACACAATATGAATAGTTACCACACGCACGCGCTTGTATAAATATGCTAACTTTCTATAAGCATATACAGTACTGATAGGCCAGGCGGGAAAAAAATATTTTAAAAATATCTTTTAAAATTTAATAAGCTGGTGTAAATGTTTCCAATAGTCCAAATGTCAAAGCTTCCCGCAACAAGCTGTTCAGTCATCAAGAATATATTGAAGCCATTTTTATAAAATAACCGCTAAAGTGTATTTATTGTGGCGGGGAAGATATGTCCCGTTTTATTAAATTTACCCTATGTGAAAAAAACTGCACAGTTTTAATCAGACAAGTGGAAGATTGAATAGTCAATCATTCGAAAGAGGGGAGACAATTTGTACGTGGCTATCTTCCATACAAATTCAGAAAGGACAATCAATATCTCGACCCTCATCGTTTTTACCTGTTCGCATGAAAACAACACCGCACCCAAATATGAATATTACAATGTTTTGGGGTTTTTTTTAGAAAGAGATATTAATGTCACATTAATGTTGTTAACTTACTCGCGATGAATACGTTTTCTTGTTTGTTTTCGTTTTCACATAAACGTTTTGAAATACAGGTTGTAAATACAGTTCAGACATTATTCACAGACTTTATTATGGACATGTTTTTCGAGTCATGCTTTACTAATGAGAAAATGTAAAAAGAAAAAAAAATCAGCCAAGCGCTTTGTATCTTGCTGATGCGTCTTAATTTATTAAAATATCCAACATTTTCTAGGGTCTTTGTTAACCCTTCACTTAAAGAACAAGCGACTGGTTAATAGATCATAAGGTCGTTAAATGCCCTCCACAAATTCCAGACAATTCTTAGGCACAATGATCGAAGTTGTTGTTTTTGTGGCCGAGACAAGCATAAAACTTTGGACTTTACCGTTCTGTGTGAATTCTGTCTTAGATTGTCAGACGGGCTTTGAGAGAGTATATTGACTGCGAAGTCAAAGAACGAAGCGTACACGAAATGTCAGTTCTAATGAGACCGTTCGTAAACAAAATGAAAGTGAGGATAAAAGAAATTACCGCACACATTGTTGCCGCAAAACGTCATGTCTCCAGACAAGATGTCCAGACAGTTCGATAGAAACAGTAACGTTAGCGTCTCGTGGTCGCTTCAGTTCTGTCACTGTGAACTCTTCGAGTTTAACAAGCTCAGAAATAACTGGTGTTTTACTATCTGTAATACACTGGGTAGAAATTAAAAAAAAAAACCGTCACGCCCAAGGTCGGGTTACTCTGATAAAAATAATTATAATTGAACAATACTTGGCCATTATGTTAGACTTAATGACTACTGAGTGTGTACATGACTACATAGTATGTATAGACGTCTATTGACTATGCAAACATAAACTTTTGATTAAGCTCATGATTTCTGAGTATTTACTGATCACAACAGATAATGCACAAACGGTATTTGACAATGCATAGATGAATACTGTGTATAGGCGACTACTGACGACGCGTAGATGGCTTCTGATTGTGTATACATGACTATTGATTGTGCTTAAATGACTTTTGATAATGTATACATGACTATTGATTGTGCTTAAATGACTTTTGATAATGTATACATGACTATTGATTGTGCTTAAATGACTTTTGATAGTGTATACATGACTATTGATTGTGCTTAAATGACTTTTGATAATGTATACATGACTATTGATTGTGCTTAAATGACTTTTGATAGTGTATACATGACTATTGATTGTGCTTAAATGACTTTTGATAATGTATACATGAATATTGATTGTGCTTAAATGACTTTTGATAGTGTATAAATGACTATTGATTATGCTTAAATGACTATTGATTATGCTTAAATGACTTTTGATAGGGTATAAATTACTATTGACTGTGTATAAATGACTATTGATTGTACTTAAATGACTTTTGATAGTGTATAAATGACTATTGATTGTGCTTAAATGACTTTTGATTGTGTATACATTACTTTTGATTGTACTTAAATGACTTTTGATAGTGTATAAATGACTATTGATTGTGCTTAAATGACTATTGTGTATGCATATATGTCTAATGAGCAACATGTGACTCTCACGTATGCAACAATGGCTATTCAGAGCACAAAAATGACTATTGAGCATTCATAAACGACTCCTGAGTTTGCTTGAATGAGTAATCCTACTGAAGTATCATACAATCACATTATTCACACTGCTACACAATTTACAGTCCTGTTAAAGAAAAGCATATACCCTCTACCTAAAAAATCGCTTCATAAAACTTTCTGTTCAGATTTTAAGTATAAACATAATGTTTAATAGTTGCAACTTTCATATCTCTAATTGGTTTACGTGTTTTCATGAGCAATCCATAAATATACTGACTGAAATAGGACTGAAGATAACTATAACATGTGTTCTGAGCGATTACTCTTGATGAAAATTGAATACACGGAATTCGCCTTCGTTTAAGCATATGACATTAATGTTTGTATATGTGATTTTGTTGTTTGCTGAAGATTTGTTCTCGAAAATAGCAAATATTAAAACAAAATGGCTCTTCACTTGAAAAGTGATTGACGTAATATCCGGTAGTTAGTGTTTGCATGGTAATCAGTCAATGTCGCTGTGTAGAAACAGCTAGAGCGATCAGATCCAACAGGAAAACAACATAAAATCAGATGAAGCCAAATACAACAGTCAAGTCTGTCCGAGACCTCACAATTGAAAATGAAGTCTGCGAAAACAGCTACGACAGGCGCCTCTGTGTCGGAAAAGATTGTGTGCAAATGAAACAGTAAGCGGATTGCATCGTCTAAGTCACCGGACACTGCACAATGCATTGTAGTTTATTTTTGTCCTCCCACTTATCAGAGGAGACGTTGTCTTGCGTCAAGAAAGGCGAAAACGGAGTCAGTCAAAAGATTGATGTCTTCTAAGCAAAATGATTGGGATTTAGTTCTACTGAATATAATACTCATTCTCTCTCTCTCTCTCTCTTTCTCTCTCTCACACACACACACACACACGTTTACAAAAGCACGCACACGTACACACATTTACACAATCATGCGCACATACACAAGCACGTACACATAAACGCACACACCCTTTTCCTAGAAGCTCACAGTGTCCTCCCGCCTTTACATACCACCGTACGTCTACTGACTGTGTGTATACATATTTCAAAGATCACAACTAGATGGTGGAAACAGTTCAGACTGCAAGTCAGTGAGACACCTGTCCATATGTCGCTTTTTGACAAATCTTCATCTCATATATAAGTAATTACATCTCCTATAATTCTTGTTAAATATGATTGTAGAAAATTACTCTCCACAAATATCATCCTGTCCCCATTAAAGCGTCTTTGATGTTGCGCCTTTACACCCTTAAGTTCCATTTGAAGTGAAAAATGCATCATGAGGAATACCTTATGAACGAATGCGCCGGTTGGCGATAAAGAAAGATCTGAAAGAACAGATAGAAAGAGATAGACATGGGTAGAGAGAGAATATCCATCGTAGTGAATAACAGTTAAGCATAATTACATACAGGCTGAAAGGTCTATAGTGTTTGGTGCTGACGGAGATTATCAGGACGAAGAAAATCTTGCAGATTGATTCATTATATGACGTATTTCTGCCCTGTCAAAACATGTTTGATCCGCAATCGGTATCAACGGAGATGTAAACCTCAGAGCAGGGGTTTTTTCGTGAGCATTAATCACCATTATTGGCTGACAGACTGTCAGAAACAAAGCCGATGTGGCGATTGCATTCATCGGTAAATATTGTTTATGAGGCGTCCATGAGCGTGGCAAATTGCAGTGTTAGTTATAAATAGCTACAAAGAAAGACAATCTGTGATACGTAAAGAAGAATTGAATGTTTTCATCAGCAGAAAAAGCGTCGATTTTTGCGTGTCTTGAACAATAATATAGCATATTATTAATCGGTATACACACGCTCACTGTCCCGCTGGATCAGAGTATTCTTTGTAAGAAAGAAAAAATGCAAAAACACAGAAACGCAGAAAGAAACGCAGAATGAAAGAAAGAAAGAAAGAAAGACAAGCATGAGAAACGAAATGGTACTTTAAGTCATGACTTGTGAATGAGCGAGAGCGGTACATATTTCATTTCTTAAAACCATCTGTCTAAAATTTAAATTAAGAGAGTTATTTCTAGAAAATAAACTTAAAATAAATTAAATTAATAAATCAAAATTAATAACATGCAATAACAACTTGTGTTTGTATGTTTTAAATGCACACATCTATCTATCTATCTATCTATCTATCTATCTATCTATCTATCTATCTATCTATCTATCTATCTATCTATCTATCTATCTATCTATCTATCTATCTATCTATCTATCTATCTATCTATCTATCTATCTATCTATCTACCTATCTATCTATCTATCTATCTATCTGTCTATCTATCACAAATTCAGTATTATCTGCTTCCCCCCCACACACACACAAATGATAATTAATTTATCTCATTTGCTGTCGTGGTTTTATTCGCTGCATAACAGTTGCCAATGAAATATCCTACTTTAATTGGTTGTGAAATGTTTCTAATTATGAGTTATTTTTCCTTTGCACCCCAAATCTTAAACTGAACATTGTCTCGGGATCAAAGAAATGCCACTATTTCCAAGTTAAAGCTTTATTATCAGCAAGGTATTAAATAAAGCAAAGCAAGAAATCTGAATCCTTTTGTGGCGGTAGTGGTTACATTGACGTTGTTTCATCTCCAAAGCCTGCAGTAACTTTTCATCAATTTGACATTATCAGTTATGGATTGGCCTTGGAGGGACTTGTTTCCCCTTATTGAAATGCTGGGTTCTCTGGAGACGACCTCAAGTGGACTGCTTAATGTCCGTCTGTCATGTGATATCTGGGTTAATCTAAATTTATGCATTTAGCTGATAGGGTAGTTAGGTTTAGCACACTAATTTACTTTTAGATGCCGATGAATGTAGTCGGTTCTATTATTGGTGTGAATTCCTTATATTTGTTGTGACTATTTTTATTTGAGCACCCCTACACTTTGTCCTGCCACATAAATAAACTACTATATTACAGTAGCGCTAAAAAAATACTCTATGGTGCCACAATACAATTTCTTATTAATAATAGCGAGCAATAACTCAATAGGAGAGTTTAGCTATGAACAATTAAAACTAAACGAAAGAAGAATGAAAGGATTACGCGTATATCTATGATAGGTCAGTGTGACCTACTAAGGAGTCTTCTTAACACGTTCTAGTACTAACCCTTGTCATTTCTGTGTGCAAACACAGCCCTAAAGTTGTGACCAGTTACTGACTTATTGGTTTCGTTAATAACTCTTTAACGTGAGTCACCAATGTTGGTGTCGTGATGCTTCTCCATATTTCATACGCAGCACCTAGTAGTCTCACGACAACTAACCCCAGTATAATACCCATTCAGCAGTTGTCTTGTAGAATTGTTGAACTGACTCGAACACTCACCAACGTAAGCGCACAAGACAAATCCAATCAAAAAAAAAAAATGGCCAACGCTAGCGCACAAGAACGAAAAGACTAATGCATTCAGAAACATGGCCAAAGCTAGCGCACAAGAACGAAAAGACTAATGCATTCAGAAGCATGTCCAACGCTAGCGCACAAGAACGAAAAGACTAATGCATTCAGAAACATGGCCAACGCTAGCGCACAAGAACGGAAAGACCAATCCATTGAAAAAATGGCCAAACAGTACAGAAAACACGATAGTAAGAGATATGTAAATACATATTATCAAAGAGGCAATATCATGTATCTTGCAAGAAAGTAGCGGACAAATGATCAGAGGAAATCGAAAACCAGTGAGAGAAACCCTACTGTGGTGTGGTTGAAGATAACAATCAGTGAGAGAAATCCTATCGTGGTGTGGTTGAAGATAACAACCATTGATATATCGTACAGTGGTTGTACTGAAAACGCCAAGTATGTTTGGTACGGTCTGTGAAACATATCAGATCATGGAAAAAGTACAATTCAAGTGGCTATTGTAGGTCCCTAAATCCACAGCCAAGTGAAAAAAGTACAATTCAAGTGGCTACTGTACGTCCCTAAATCCACAGCCAAGTGAAAAAAGTACAATTCAAGTGGCTACTGTACGTCCCTAAATCCACAGCCAAGTGAAAAAAAAAAACGAGCTACGCGTCGTACACAGGAATAGAATTTTTTCGGTTTGAGAAAGTGGACAGCCCACTTGACCAAGAGATATATAACAAAGAGTCACGAGTACAAAGCTAACTGTGGCAATCAACAAAGATGTAATTACTGTAACGTGAGGATTGTACCGCTAACTGTGGCAATCAACAAAGATGTAATTACTGTAACGTGAGGATTGTACTGCTAACTGTGGCAATCAACAAAGATGTAATTACTGTAACGTGAGGATTGTACTGCTAACTGTGGCAATCAACAAAGATGTAATTACTGTAACGTGAGGATTGTACTGCTAACTGTGGCAGTCAACAAAGATTTAATTACTGTAACGTGAGGATTGTACTGCTAACTGTGGCAGTCAACAAAGATTTAATTACTGTAACGTGAGGATTGTACTGGTAACTGTGGCAATCAACAAAGATGTAATTACTGTAACGTGAGGATTGTACTGCTAACTGTGGCAGTCAACAAAGATTTAATTACTGTAATGTGAGCAATTTACTGACATGCGGATTGAAACTTTCAAAACCAGTCAAACACAAACAGAAATTAATCGTAAACAAAAGAGGCACAAGGAACAGCTAAAGGTGTCAAGTAACTGCATAACTATGAAGGAAGTGTCCACGCCTACAGTAGCAACAAGATCACAATGAAAGCAATACTGAAATCTTCGAACAGACTGCTGACCTGGATGGCGCTTACCCAAATCCATCAGGGAGAGATAGAATTAAAAGCTCCAGGCTAAGAAAAAGTCCATTTCTTACCCAACACCCCTCCGCAAAATGGTGACGACCCACCTCCAACACCAAATCGGAATGCCTGCCGCAAACCTGTGGCGACTCTACAGATAACTCACTAAACCACTAGCTCGGTACCCACACGGAAGAAATTGAGACGCATTAATTACCATCACGTCAAACAGAGCCAATCCCCAAAGTAGCGGTCCCGAACTGACAACAAGATCCAGATGTGCCATTTCCAGCTAACTGTTATCAACGACTACAATCCATAATATCGGAGTCAAACCGGCTATAAAGGCCGGACCTGACATAACATTCTCAGCTCTGTTCATCATCAGTATTTTCCAGCACATTGTGCATCACTATCTCTATTTCGGCCGAGAACCCGTCAGCGAAATCAACGAACCTTGATATTGGCTTCTAAGCTTAAGCCAAGCAAGCAATCAATGTGTGCGAAAATCGTCGAGAAAATCAGTGAACTTTGGTAACGGATCTTAAGCAGAAATCAATCAATGAATATGTGCAAGCCAAATAGGGTGTTGTATTTTGTCGATAAAAGAGAATATAATTTATTAAAGACGAATGCTTGTTTAACCGCTTTCTCTTTTCTCCGCGCTGTAAGTCAAAGAAATGGCTGACAAACTGATTTGTTTATGTGATCACGCAAAAAATAACAGGCCCGTCAAATCAATAAATCTCCATTAAAATATTTTATTGCAAAATGTGAAGTATGTGGGGTTAAAATCCAGCAAACAAAACAACAGCACAATTACCAAATCATGGATTTAAACTTTCTTCCTCGAAACATATCTTCTCCTCTAATAAAAGAATGAGCCAGAAGATAAGCCGAATTCTGTTTCATTGTGATGAAGTAGGTAGTGTTAAAAGTTAATAGTTTTGCATTCACTATGAGATAATATAAAATAGTTCACACGTTAAATGTTACACACTAAATCAATGCAAGATGAAAGTCAAAATGTTGAATGAATTAATGGATTAATTCAACAAAATGTACTTCATTAGTAGAACGCATTACCCAAAACACGTAAACACAAAAATGTTTTAGGCGCACTGTTTAAAGGAATAATCCGAATTGATTGTCGGCATATCTCTCTCTCTCTCTCTCTTCATCTCTCTCTCTCCATATCTCTCTCTCTCTCTCTCTCTCTCTCTCTCTCTAATTGTTCTTTGATTTTAACAATTGCTAATCATGAGCCCTAAGTTTCCAGGCTGCTCAACAAATAATCATGGCTGCTGCGACCAAACTTTCATGCTACGTTTCAATCGGAAAAAATGTCATTGAACGAGACCGGATTGGAAAACAAGATCTCTTACGGTCGAGGTCACGTACCTCCCAGGCAGTAAACACCTCATTTGTATTATCTATCAATCTTTTCTCTTCGTTTCTCAAAATATTATTTCAAGATGGTTTCAGGTGACTCTCACACATTTTGGTAGCAGTACGAATAATAAATCCAAAAACATTACTCCTGTCTATCTAATATAAAAAAAATACCATCTCAAAAGTAATATAACATTTTACTCATAGAAAACTAGGGACGCTCTCATTATTCGTAAATATATATGTCACCAAACACGGAAATTAGCTAGAATAACTGGTAAGATTGCAAACTGTTCGCCTCAATTGTTGCTGCAAATTGGAGAACCTTCCTACAATTTCCGAAACAGAAAAGAAACTTCCGTTTTGTTTTATTAGTGATCTGGTGTGTGGGTTGTTGCCTTGTAATTTAGAACGCCCTCGTTGTGACATCAGCCAGAGTCACACGATACTATTTCCCGCGTGATTATTACTGTGTCTGTCTTGTGCTACCGTCACCAAAGATATTTTTGTCAGTTAATTCTCTTCAGCTAGTTCACTCTCTTTTTCTCCCTTACGCTCTCTCTGTTCGTCTGTTTGTCTGTCCCTGTATGTTTGTCGTTCTCTTCGTCTGTCTATGTTTGTGTCTGTCTGTCTGTTTTGATGTTTGTCTCTTTTCTGCCTCTGTCTGTCTGTCTGTCTGTCTGTCTGTCTTGATGTTTGTCTCTTTTCTGCCTCTGTCTGTCTGTCTGTCTGTCTGTCTTTTGTCTCTTTATCCGTGTCTCTCTCTGTCTTTTTTTTTGTTGGTCTCTTTTTTTCTATGTCTGCGTATCTGTCGGTCTGTCTTTTGATTTGTTGATCATATCTTTCAGTCAATAAATTCGTCATGAAATCAGTCAACATCGACCTGTCCATCTTACGCTTTCTCCACCCGCCCTCTCTCTCATCTCCTCAAATGGGTTTATAAAATAATTCTTTGTTCTTGTACACTGAAGTAAATTTTCACATTTTAAAAACTAACATTATTTTTTTCTTGTTATTTGATTAAATTTGTCTTTTTCTTTTCCAACCGCTTCTATTGGAACTACATACAATTTGTTTATTTATTTTTGTTTTGTATTAGCTTGCCATTATATCCAAAAAATGAAGACTGCTCAGTTTGTAAAATGACTTGTTTACAAATAAATTTGCATTGTTGAAGCATGCATTTCGTTTCAGTATATATTGTATTTTAGCACTCAATATATTGTATTTTAGCACTCAATATATTGTATTTTAGCATTCAATATATTGTATTTTAGCACTCAATATATTGTATTTTAGCATTCAATATATTGTATTTTAGCACTCAATATATTGTATTTTAGCACTCAATATATTGTATTTTAGCATTCAATATATTGTATTTTAGCACTCAATATAGTGTATTTTAGCACTCAATATATTGTATTTTAGTACTCAATATATTGTATTTTAGCACTCAATATATTGTATTTTAGCACTCAATATATTGTATTTTAGTTCTTATTATAGTTTCTGTTGATTTCAATATATGGTAATTAATTCTGAACATATTTATGGCATTCCACAATATATTGTATATTAGTTTTGAATATATTTTCTGTACTTCTCAATATATTGTAATTTAGTTCTCAATATATTTTTTGTAGCTCTCAATATTTAGTATTTTAGTTCTCGATATATTTTATGTAGTTCTTATTATATTGTATTATAGATCGCAATATATTTTCTGTAGATCTCAATATATATTCCATATTTCTCAATATATTTTCTTTCTTTTCGAATCTATTTCTTTTGAGTTTATTATACACTTGTACATATACGTACCCAATTTATAAATTTTGTATATCCTTTCAAATTACCGTCAGTGATAAAACTTTGACATTCTCATCACGATCGTATTTGTGTAAAGCAAACTCTAAGTAGGACATACCTAGGCTTCACCTAACGTGGCCAAGACGTGCGTTACTAAGTGCGCAATACCGTCACAGGAGCCAGCACATATTCTTGCCAACGAGCCACAATTTAATTCAGCCAACACGACAACTTTGCTCCAGTATGGCATGTGCATGATGAATATAATGATAGATAGACTGCATTTTGAGAAAGCCAGGAATTAACACGACTGGGTAAGCTCTCTCTCTCTCTCTCTCTCTCTCTCTCTCTCTCTCACACACACACACACACACACACACACACACACACACACACACAATGCATTTCAGGAGAGATTTTAGAGTTGCGCCCTCTTCGTGCTTTCAGGATCTACACTATCAAAAACTATTGCTTCTATGAGAGAAGTGTCCTCTTGCTGTCAGTATGCGTCATTAACGCTAAGCGATATACATCGAAATGCGACTAAGATATTGGCGAACATGCCCAGCCCTGAGGGATCCTACATCACCACCACGAAAGCATACGTAAACCAATGTACGGATTCCTGCGTCGCTTATTAATTTCTCTCATCTGAGTATAACTCTTTAGGATTTAATGAAAACGTCTTATCCACTCTGAATAGCTGCGTTAAGTGTTCTAACGGATACCGAACCATAATGCTCCGCGGTAAGTGCGACGGAACCCCGAGTTGTCTTTCCTGACGTTTTGGGATCAGAGTAACTAGCCATTAATTATTCTGTGCTTCACGCTGTGAGAAGGAACTTCATAACCGTTAAATAGATTGGCGTGTCTATGGTAGCAAACTCTTTCAACAAGTTATAAAAATCGGAACATTTTCAAGAAAACTATTTTTCTTCATTAAAATATAAGAAAAAGATCTATCATATCTAGAAAAGTGATGAAGAGAAACTGAAACATCTCAGAACCAGACGCGGAAATGGCCTAATAGCGCTTGATAGTTAAACTTAATTTAAAATTTATGGGAAATGACTCCAGATTTAAACAAGAGCAAATGTAGCTGCAGTATTGTAAAGGGTATTATCAGCCTGAAACTATTGAAGTCGTCCGTTTTTCCTTCGCGTGCAGATGTTTTACTTTTATGTTGTTTAGTGCACATCCGGGAGCATTGAGAGTTTTCAGGACAATACATCCTATTCGCGTGTGATTCTTTCTTTCTTTCTTTCTTTCTTTCTTTCTTTCTTTCTTTCTTTCTTTCTTTCTTTCTTTCTTTCTTTCTTTCTTTCTTTCTTTCTTTCTTTATATATAATTTTCAGACACTCGCATGCGTTCGTTGTATTTGTCCTCATTTTGCTGCTTTTACATTTACAACTTCCTTTTAAGTTACGTGTACGCTATTTTTGTTGTTGGATTATATGCTTGTTTATACGTCGTACATATCATAAAGTGCTTGTTTATACGTCTTACATATCATAAAGTGCTTGTTTATACGTCGTACATATCATAAAGTGCTTGTTTATACGTCTTACATATCATAAAGTGCTTGTTTATACGTCTTACATATCATAAAGTGCTTGTTTATACGTCGTACATATCATAAAGTGCTTGTTTATACGTCTTGCAAATCATAAAGTGCTTGTTTGTTGTTATTGTTAGTTTATTTGATTGTTTATTATGTATTAATTATCATAAAGTGCTTGTTTGTTGTATTTGTTGTTAGTTTATTTCACTGTTTATTATGTCCTAAATATCATAGCATGTGTGTTTGCTGTTATTTTTTAAAGGGCACATATCCTTATGAAACATGTGCGTGTGTTTCTTTGTTTTGAATTTACACATCCCTTGGAGAGACTCATGTGTGTTCCTTGTTTTTTTTTAAATTCACAGATCTGTATCAAACACGCGCGTTTATTTAATTAAATTTGATTACCTTAAATTCGTTTGTGAAACATACGTGTTTTTGGTATTTTGTGCTTGTTTGCAAATCACAGGTCCTTTCGAGACAATTATTCGTATACATGTTTCGGTCTGCTTAAATATTTACTTATTCAGATGCCGAAAATCAATCTGTAAGTAGGAAGACACGCACACACGCACACAAACAACTGCGCACAGAAAGGTCTGCCATTCAAAATTTATTTTAAATTTGGCACATGATACAGATAATATTTATTATAAATGCAAACATTCTTTATCTAAAACGAATTCCTTAAATGGGCTGATGATTGGCACTGAATTAATTTGTGTATATTCAATGCTAGCAAAGTTTACCATTTCTTTCACAAGTTATACCGATGCTGTGTTAAGACATGTAAATGAATATGTTAAAAGCACAACACTATACGAGTACCAAACAAAATATTACTCAAAGAAAAGTCGGCAAAAAAGACAAACTTGAAACTATTTAACCTATAAATAGTTAATGACTGGTGGATATAAATATTTAACTTAATATACGATAAATACAATCCCACACATAACCATAATTATATTTTTTCCATTTCGGAGAGTTTAATGAATTGTATACTTCCAGCTTAGATTATTGGGTTCCAGATTCTACTTTTACATCAAGAGTCAGCTTTTCTTTAGCTTTGTATTACTCAAGTATAAAGAGACAAAGTTTTCAACATCTGAAAACTGGAAACTAGGAGCTCTTTCACCACCAGATATCTGTATTGATTTAAAAAACAAATACAACCAAAGAAAAAATAAAAGCATATATACTTTGTTTCACGTGAAAGATCACGACACAAAATATGTGCAGTCAATACTTAGGGCAAAAATAAATTAGTGTAGGTTTAAAACCTCAATAGTGTTAAAAAAAAAAATAGAGAGAGAAGAGTATTTGATGACTTTCAAAAAAGATTTGAAATACAAAAATTTTAATACAAGAGTCTGCGCAAAAGATTTTTTTGGTAGTGAACATCTCTCTCTCTCTCTCTCTCTCTCTCTCTCTCTCTCTCTCTCTCTCCCTATCTATCTGTCTATCCATCCATCCATAGATCTACGTTATCTATCTATCTATTTATCAATCAATCTATCTATCTATCTATCTATCTATCTATCTATCTATCTATCTTCCTACCTACCTATCTATCTATCTATCTGTTTGTCTGTCTCTCTGTCTGTCTCTCTATCTGTCGGTCTGATTGTCTGTCTATAAGTCTGTCTATCCTAGTGAACCTGTTTGTAAATTGATAAAGTAATATGCTGTATTTATTATGCCGAGTGCATGCATTGGGCTAATTGATAGTGTTGCAGGAAACTGTAAGTTAAGACTTGAATGTAAGAGTGAATGGACTTAAATATATATAAACTGGAAACTTGGCGTTTGTTCTTGATTATATTTTACAGGGAATAAGCAGCCTTTCATTCTGAGTATCATTTGAACCTCCTGGTGTACTGATTATAAACCACTGCGACTGGTCGTGGTAGAGGTGGGAAGCAGTGTATAAGTGTAAGAATACACAACACTGTTGATGTATGATGACAAAGTTTGCTGACTACTTCAACAAGTTTTGGTTAAAGAAGTTACTGGAAATTGCTACAATTACTGTTCTGCTTGAGGGAGCCAAATAGGGCAAAGGCGCCCACGTTAACCTCGAGAGAATAGCAGTTAATCAGTGTCCTATAAATGTTGAAGGGAAACGTGGAACTGACGTAATAACAGGAAACATTAAGCATATGTTTTTGTTACAAAAGTTCAGAAAAGCTATTGAGACAGTGCCTAAATCAGGTTATGTAGAAACTATTATCGCTTATCTCTAATAACTCGATTTATGTTCTCTGACAAGAATATCCTGTAATTTGTATTGGATTGTTGAATTGCATTTTTTTTGGATATTGTGTAGTACATAAATTATTCGAACGTAGTTTCATGGAAATATCGATGTCAAGTTATCGTTTTGATTGCATCTGTTATATGTATATTTGATTCAATTAATTTACTGTAAATTTATTGACCTTCTTACACATATTGATAATCTTATGTTGGAGAAGAAAGTTGGTGTGAGGGGGCTCACTAAATATAAAGACAGATTTGTCTTCTCCTTTGGAAAGAAGTTTTCCATCTAAGGAATATTGTGTGACAGTAATTGTTTGTCTTTAATGTTATGGATGAGAAAAAACGTTTACAGTGCCTGCATACCCGCCAAGTTATAGATGGGTTGTGTCTGCTGGAGAATTATTAATAACACAAATTAAGATTCTCATCACTTGTAATTAGTAATGGACAATTAATTAATTATTAATAATCATAACTCCATTCATTCTTACATTCCAGTCTCAACTTAAAATTCCTGCAACAGTATTTATTTGCCTCACACACACACACACACACACACACACACACACACACACACACACAAGCATAATAAATACAGCATATTAAAACAATGTCAAGCGTTGGCATTCTATAAGCAGATTACATCAAACATTTGTAGAAATAATAGTCTAGTCACATAATACATCCCTACGTAAAACACAAGTATAACACATCAAAAGCAAAAAAATGTATGAAATATTTCTAAATCCATTCTCTCTCAATCAGTCAGTTAACTCGACATTAAGCTAACAGCCGTCTTTCATGACCGGACTTTTTTGCCACTTCACATTCAAGTGATCAGACAATCAATTATTCTACAGCAGGTAAACTTTTTAGTCTCAGCCCATTGGCTGGTGTCGTTCTCGTAAATCATAACCATTGGATAATAAAAACTACTCACCCATATGGGACGGTTTGCATTACATCAGAAAATTCTAGCTTATTCCCAACTCAGGATGTTTACTTCAAACTCTGACACTTCCACGAAAAGGAGTGCCCAAGGTCGGGTTACTCTGACAATTTAACAACTTATATAGCAATTAAATTTTAAAATAGGGAGTGGCAAATTTACTCCACCACAAAACGAGAGAGAACGAGTTGTACATTCCTTACCTTGGCTGCATGTGATGGCTGATGTGTGATGCATTAGCGAAGGCATAATACACTGTGCTCCTTTATGTAATTAAAATGAAAATTATTTTCACAAATTTGATGAGAAAATAAGCAATTACCAGTGAAGATTCTAAGTTTGTTGTTATAGTAAAACAATGACATGTATTTTACTTATGAAATAGAATATGTTAGATATTATACTAGGAGAAATAAAATATGTGAAAGCTTTTCAAAAATTCATTTTCATATTTTCTGTTTCTTTAACTAACTTTTCTTTCTTGAATTTTTCCTTCATTATCTAACGTTTATCAGAAGGATGTTAAACGTGTGCCAGTAGAATGCACTTATAATTATATATACCACGCGTATACTTTTACACATATACAGTCACCTACACTCATAAACAAACACACACTCACACACACATACACACACACATACACACACACACACACACACACACACACACACACACACACACACACACTCTAATACACACAACATATGAGCAGTCTAAACGAAATGGTTAACTTTTCTCTTTCGTTTGAAACTGCTAAAAACAAACTCTTACATCTGAAATAAATCAATATTTTGTCTTAAATAAAATTAAACTTCTTTTATTAGTGTAAGGATGGATTTGAAATGAAATTGTTTTTTAAAAAAAACTGTTAGCATTTTCTTTCCTGGCTTACTAATGTTTTACTGATAGACTTTAATTAACATTTAATTATTTTTTTGACGTTGCATGATCTAGAATCCATAATTACAATCAGTAAAAACAGTCTCTGAACTTTAACAATAATTATTTAGTTATTTATTTTGCTTAGAAAATCACGCATATGCTCAATTTGGTTTGCTCTCCAAACAGACCGAGAAAGATGATTCTATTGCATGGATATGTGGGTAAAGTGGGAGATTAATCAGTGGTAGGGCGGATATAATGATGTATGAATGAAAAATTGAATCGATTTTATTTCGTGTATTTTTTCTAATTGCTTGGACATTGTGTTTGTTCACTTATTCTAAGAGCAATTCTAAAATTTGATTTCACAAGAAATAAAAATAAACAGACACATGTACACGCATTAATATGCACACTTGCACGTAGATTTATGGACAAATACAAATTGTGTGTGTGTGTGTGTGTGTGTGTGTGTGTGTGTGTGTGTGCGCCTGTGTTTACACCACACATGCCACGAGTATGGATACAAGCGTACACGTTCATTTCATCTGACGGTGCAATAACATTTCTGTATTAATTCACAAGGAATAATATCACAATGATAAACAAAATCCCGAGACACATTCCTTTCCTCTGACGGTACAACAACAAAATCCCGAGACACATTCATTTCCTCTGACGGTACAACAACAAAATCCCGAGACACATTCATTTTCTCTGAACGTACAACACACACACACCAACACAAATGTATTGAAGGAAAATAATATGCACTCACTTAGAAAGAAGAATCGTTGATAAATGCTGCATGAGGACTTTCTTTGGACGTTAGGGTCTCCATTACGCTACACGAAATTGCACACAGTCAATGCAGGACACACTTGAACAAAACAATTTTTCGTTTTAATAAATGGAGTGCTGTTTCTGACGCTGCAAGTTAGAGTGGTTTCTTAAACTCCAGCCGAAAGTCTAACTATAGAATGCTTAGTGTGAGAGAGAGTATTTCGTAACAGCGCATTTAGTGTTCTCCATTACGCATTCATGAACTCAAAGTCAGAACACGCATGACGCTTTTAGGACTGTTATGTGATATGGGCTGAGAATGGAAGATGAAAAATAGTGGGAGGTGATGCAGTTAGAAGAAAATTGAAAACAAAGAAACTGTGAAAGAAAATCATCAAGCTGACCAGGTTATGCAAATTAGAAAGGATAGTATATAAACTAATTAGAAAAAATATTCCTAATTAATGTGTATGCAGTTCACATATACCCTATCCCCACTGAAACATTACAAAAATATTCCTATTTAAGGTGTATGCAGAGTTCATCATACACTATATCCCCACTAAAACATTACAAAAATATTCCTAATCAAGGTGTATGCAGAGTTCATCATACACCCTATCCCCACTGAAAATAGCAACAGAGCTTGGTTGTCCTCCGAGGTCGAACGCACAAACTGGAATCCAAAACTAGACAATAATTCCATGGCATATTTTTGTTTAAGTAGGGGAGTGTAATTATTCGATTGAAAGTCGAGCAGTAAAGCATTTCGATGTAAGATCATCGACCACCCCTTTTAGACCTATTCTCTAATGATGGCATACACCCAAATTCTTTACACTTTACTGGACTATGGACTATAGTACTCCCCTAGTGCTGCAAAAAAGCTCATTTGTGTGTATGTGTGTGTGTGTGTGTGTGTGTGTGTGTGTGTGTGTGTGTGTGTGTGTGTGTGTATGTGCGTATGTATGTGTGCGTGTCCCTCTAGTGTTCGGAACTAGCCCACGCCAGAGCTTACCAGCAGGAAAGAATTGTGAAATTAATATTGACCAGGAAATGTAAAGAATATGAATCAATTATCCTCTGGTTACTGAAATGTCTATCGCAACTTAGTGGACATCTTCCTATTAAAGGTTTGGTCTTAATTATAATTTAACATCTGGAATCGATCCCCACCCATAAGACAGACTCTGACGTCATGAACAGGAAACGACGTAAGATAGAATGATTTAACACAAAATTATAATAATGACTAAATGTTAATCAAATATATAAACATACAACAATGGTTATATGAATTTGTAAAAGTGAAGAAACAAAATATCACTGAAAATTATTATTCAGCATTCTAGTACAAAGAAACATCAAATAAATCAATGAAACAAAGAATGTTTCTAAAAGCCACTGTCCATGTTGATTGAAAATTATTATTCGAATTCTTCGCATATTTCAAATCCATAGATGAAATATAGAAACATAATTAGCATTGCTATCATAAGAAAGATAAGTGATGAAATATAGAAATAATTAGCATTGCTATCATAAGAAAGATAAGTGATGAAATATAGAAATAATTAGCATTGCTATCATAAGAAAGATAAGTGATGAAATATAGAAATAATTAGCATTGCTATCATAAGAAAGATAAGTGATGAAATATAGAAATAATTAGCATTATCATAAGAAAGATAAGTGATGAAATATAGAAATAATTAGCATTATCATAAGAAAGATAAGTGATGAAATATAGAAATAATTAGCATTATCATAAGAAAGATAAGTGATGAAATATAGAAATAATTAGCATTATCATAAGAAAGATAAGTGACATAAAGAAATACAAGTAGACTTCATTCTTTCCCTCAATTATACAATATTTATGCCAATGTGCCATGTGTATGCAAGCATTAAACTAAATACCGCCGACTTGATGACAAGTATCTGGAACAATATGGCAAGTAGATTATGTTTACACTGATGTGCAAAGATTACACTGTTACAATTCCATATAATTTCACACTGACACCACCATAGAAGCCAAGTCTACCCTATTCTATCCATTAGGAAAGAGTAGTATAAAAAGTATAACAATTATGGTCAAGCAATATATTTGCTACACTTTAATCATATTCGAACTCTAAATCTCCACTCAGGTGTGTGTGTTACGACAACCTCACAGTATAAGCATTGCAATTGTTTACTAGGTTTCAGCGAGTCCCTGTGACCTCTGCAGTGGGCCACTCGCTAAGAACAAAATCTCTGAAACGAGAAATTTACAAGTACACACTGACCAACTGTCTGACCACACATTTATAGGACACGCAAAGTTTCCATGCCATGTAGCACATAATTTAAGGGGAAATCAGAAGATGGCATCCATGCAGTGTCTGAAGAATAGTTTCTTCACCAAGTGATTATAAAAGATAATCAGAAGTTTCTATTCTTGGAATGCACATGGCCGGCTCAGTCCATCACATAATCATTATTTTCAGACGAATATCACCTGACAAGTATCTACTCAAAGAAATGCATTTATCATTGTTGGATTAGGAATTTAGGAACTTGTTTTAGCTGTTTCAAATCGTTACTGTATCTGTTATAGTACCAAAAAGCATTAGTTGATATTTCTCAAGCTTCAGCCCCATATTTGGGTATTTATGCACCCTAAGTTCTGTCTTGGTGTAATGTTTAATAATTCATGTTTGGTCATTGACTCATACGCTGCAAAGATCGGCGTTCGCTGGATTTGCAGTTCGTGGCTACTTGTTCAATTACTTCCGTAACAACACCCGTCTTCAAAGGTGTGGCTTACAACACTGATGGTTTCTGGATGGCACGTTAATCACATCATTATCACTACACAGATAGAGGACGAAGGATCCATTCCTTTCTTCCATTCTTCCAGTGGACGACGCTATTCTCTCTCGAACTATCTTCTGTTTTAATCATCTGGCCATTTGTCCTACACATTCCTATGTACACCTCTCAAACTACCGCTAAAATCAATTTTAGACGTCTGTTGTTTTAATCATCTGGCCATTTGTCCTACATATTCTTATGTACACCTCTCAAACTACCGCTAAATTCAATCTTAGACGTCTGTTGTTTTAATCATCTGGCCATTTGTCCTATACATTCCTATGTACACCTCTCAAACTACCGCTAAAACCAATCTTAGACGTCATGCTTACGTAATGCACGCACGCACGCACGCAGAGCCATACTGCCTTCACACAAATATTATAGAATAATCAAGCAAAAGAACACACACGTAAGCGATTTACGAAATTATACACACGAAAATAGTACACAACTAACGTCATAAGGTAATGTATTTATAGAATCTAAGAATAAGCGGGTCAGAGTTTTTTCTTATCTTATAAATTTATCATCTTGTACCATTTATTACATTTATTTAATTACCATCACATATTTATTTAAACTTCGTTGTGTTTATGAAACACTGATCCTTTCTCAATGGCTGTGACGTGACCTTCTGATTGGCACCAGGGCACAGGGCATATTGACCAGTTGTTCTACACAAACTTACACACACTGTTCGTAATAGGATATGTTGATATTGGTCTTTTCTCGTAGATATAGTTAATGGGTAATTAACTCTTTCGCTGCTTTACTAATCTAGAATCGAAATACTGATGTCAATCAGCTACTCTCTGAAATCTTTCTCTCCCTTCAAAACCAGAAACGTATGCACGTATATGTACATGCTTCCAATGTAGTAATTCGAGATGCTACCGGGAGTACTTCTCACCAAGAATAAAATCCCTGCAAATAATTTAATATATATTTCAAGTATTTCATAAACTAATAATAATTTTTATGTCAAATTTGGGACTATTTGCCATTTTTTTATTTTACACAATATTCAGCGGAAGAAAAACATTCATTAGAACAATTTAAATGTAGAACATTCACTCGTCTATAGCACAAAGGTGTCATAATGGACAAATCTACCCCTATAGAACAAAGGTGTCATAATGAGCAAATATAGCCCTGTAGTACAAAGTGTCATAATGGACAAATATACCCCTATAGACTCTATAGTCTTAGTATAGAGCAAAGGTGTCATAATGAACAAGTCTGTGACTAGAGCAAAGTTGTCATAATGAACAAGTTATGACTAGAACAAAGGTGTCATAATGAACAAGTTATGACTAGAGAAAAAAAAAGGTATTTACAGTGATAAGAGTCAACTGGAACGAGTAAACCTATTGTTATGCAGCATAACTATCCTATGAAACAAAACTGTCACTAACAACCATAGTTATCCCTATAGAGAAAATATATCCAAAGTGAGCAGACCTGATCCTAATAAGCAAATCGATGTCCATTACGTCACAGCTTTTAGTACGAAGCGTTGCCATTCCTGAGAATCTGAAACAATTCATCATATGAGCAAACCATCCGTTTGGAGAAAAGCGACCTCCTTCCCCCTTTAACTCATTTTTCTTTATTTTCACTGTTTTATGTCTATACATTGCAAAGTGAGACTAATATTATAGTTATAGATTTGCATGCTATTGTATTTCAATGAACTCATCTAACATGCTCAATATTGTGGCACTTCCTTCTGTGCTTATTTACCAGTGTCTGGCGCTGTTGCTTTTTTCAGGCTGGCGTGAAAATCAACTATACATCTTGTCCTAACGAAACCACTGCGAAATACGTTAGGAGGTGTAGACAGCAAACGAAGATTATCTATATAGCGATCGACTTTACGGTTATCTCTGTGAGCACACATTCCAAGCGTTTATTATCAACATGTCTGCCTAGGTATATTGGTTCTCAGTTCTAATCAATGATTCAGACTCAAGAAGCAAACGAACCTTTTACTGTCGGGCACAGTTGTTCGAAACGGTTATTTTCCATCGAAGGTCTACGAACACCAGCCAATCAGTCTGTCTGAACATAAGCTGGGTGTTTCAATCTACCCACTATTATTCGTGATTTTGCCCTTGGTAAAAATCGATTCACATTTTTGGGGGCTTGGTAGTGCCATGTCTATCGAAATATGTCTTCAAATCTCAGGAGTTCATTCCCCTAGCGGAGACCTATTGTTTCAAATCAAACTTATGCCAAATGCGATGTCCATCATCTTGCTAGAAATACAGAACATGAAAATTATGTTAGAAACAAATCTCCCACAAATAAAAATGTTTAAATAGTGTTTCAAATGGCGACTTTATAAATACTACATGAATCTGCAATATGTTGACATAAGCCTAAGCATACATCCAGATTTTACCTCAAACACCCACCCCATCCCACATCCACCATCATTATTTTTAAATTCATCATAAACCTTCTTGGTATTATTGTTTAATGAACTATATTCATATTCATTTATTTACATATTTATATCTCCAGTCTCTCTCTCTCTCTTTCTCTGTCTGTCTGTCTGTCTGTCTATCTATCTGTCTATGTCTGTCTACCCATTGGTCTCTGTCTATTGTCAATTCACACAGATATTCTTGTATTTACTTTCCTTCTGACCTGCACGTCTACGTTTATTGTATCGTTGAAATCCCACCACCACTAATTCTCTTATTCCATTCGATTCTTTTCATATATACAGAAGTTATAATGCAGGGCCAAGCATTAAGCAGATCAAACATCCCGTAAAATTGGTTTTATGGTTTGAAAACAGATTAAGAAATTACTACACAAGTATTGTTTAGTGAAATGTTCAATAGTCATTTTCGTGCTGTAAAAATAAAACAGTTTTATCATTGCTGACTTTTGTGTCTTTTTCTAGGCATTTGTAAAATACATATTATCTTTATTTTGTTCATTTATAGACATTGTCGTATTGAACTATGGGCATTTTGTCGTCTTTTTGTGCTATACTGAACTAATTTGTCTTGTTTTACTTTGCATTACAGTCAATTTACTATCTTACTACGGTCAGGTTTTAGTCTGTGTAATATTTTTGCAAAGTATTGTTAACGTCTTTATCATCTTATATTACAGGTCCTTTCTTCGTCATTTTATACTTCTTATAGTGTTTAATATGCTGTTCTACATCTTGTCATGTAGAAGATTTCATGTAGTGTCTTTGTTTTGTTGTATTATATCTACTGTCTGTCCTGGTATACCATAATACTATATCTACGGTCTTGGTATACTACACCCCTCCCTTTCCCCCCACAACCCCCTCATCCAGCGCGAAAGCGGCGGAAGCCGGAAGCGCCCCCTACACCCAATCAATCAAGTATACTACACATAATGTCTGCTAATCTACTAGAGATACTGTATTTTCTTCGTAAACTACAAATACTGTTTTAATCGTTGTGTACTATCGAAACTGGTTCTGTCATGTCTGGATTTCTTCATCTTGCTGTACTATATGTTTTGCCTTTGTCTTGTTGTACTACATGTTTTGTCTTTATATATTTGTTCTAAATGTTTTGT
Organism: Sinotaia quadrata; assembly: GCA_028829895.1. Classification (NCBI taxonomy): domain Eukaryota; kingdom Metazoa; phylum Mollusca; class Gastropoda; order Architaenioglossa; family Viviparidae; genus Sinotaia; species Sinotaia quadrata. The sequence continues at coordinate 22,581,091 of CM054181.1, forward strand.
TTTTATCTTGTTGTACTGCATGTTTTGTCTTTATATAGTCGTTCTAAATGTTTTGTCTTTATCTTGTTGTACTAAATGTTTTGTCTGTATCTTGTTGCACTAAATGTTTTGTCGTTATCTTGTGGTACTAAATGTTTTGTCATTATCTTGTTGTACTAAATGTTGTGTCGTTATCTTGTGGTACTAAATGTTTTGTCATTATCTTGTTGTTCAACATCTTCTATCCTTGTTTTGTTGTATTGCATGTGTTTTCTATGTGTATAACATGAGGTAACTGTGTTATGCTTTTGATGTGTGACTTTTCTACCTGCACTTTGACATGTGAAGTATTGTATTATATCTGGACTTCATGCTTTCCTTGACTTGTATATTTTTTGCTCTATGAGTGATGTTGATTTAAGGACATAATATTATAATTGTTGAATTACTGTTATTTCTGCCTTGTATGCAATTAGGCATCTGTTGGCCCCAGTAAATTTATTAAAATCTAGGATAACATGACATTTAAATGATATCTCCAGGTGACTTAGTGAGGCCCCATGTGAGTATCTCTCACTAAATAGAGAACAAAACAGAGACTATAGATAGAATACAAGATGAATTTGACATAAAAGTGTAAAAGATAAGGAATGACACTTGTAACAGTCTCAATTATTGGAGTATGTTACACACGTCTTCCTCCAGTCTAAAATCACAACAAGAACATATAATATATTGTGTTAAGGTAATTACAATTATTTCCAGACATTATGTGTTATTTCTTTTGTGTACATGTAAACGAAAGGAATACTATTTCATTTCTTTTTTTTCAGTTGCTGTCGTTATTGCTTTTTTCCTCTGCTGGGCTCCATTTCACACACAGCGTCTGATGACGATATACGTCCCTTCGCATGCTTGGACACCAGAACTGTTGACGATTCAAACGTTTATCTTCTATATATCAGGTTTGAATAGAATTCATTATATATATATAATCAGTAGAATATTTTATTCCAATATGATTACACGTGTGTTTTGGGGCACATGTAGATGCGCATCTGTGCATGAGTGTGTTGATATGTGAGTTTGCGATTGTGTTTATTTACAAATCTTAACGTTATGTTTATTTTGAGTGCTTAGAAAATATCCGTTCTTATAAAATTTGCTACGCAAATGACGACATTAATACAAACAGGTTTCACACTTTCAACAAAGCAATAATTTCCACTTACATTATACCAATGCGGTAAAATAAATAATTTTCAAACAGTTCTAGGGAAATCATTCTAAAATAGAAGTTAGCTTCGATTAAGACTCGTATGTATGAAATGAAAATAAATAGGTACCTAGAGTTTATTATCTCCGATGGGATAAAGCTGGTTCCGTGTCCTATATGCTGCGCACTCTAAAGGTCCGTTTGTTTTAAATCAGAAAGAGAGAGTTAACAAAAATTGCAAATAAAATCCCTGCTACTCATTTGTTTAAATCTGCTAACCGCTAGACCCATCAATCCCAACATTCGACAGCATGTGTACACTAAATCAGTGAAAGAAAACAGTAAAGCCCTTGTTTAGCGCTAACCACTGTCTGCAAAGTCAGCTTGAAATGAACTCGCATGAATACATTCGCATGCACACACACACACACACACACACACACACACACACACACACACACACACACACACACACACCACATACACACACATACACACATCACACATACACACACATCACACATCATCACACACACACACACAGACATAGACACACACACACACACACACACACACACACACACAGTACTCTCCGCCTTGCTGTTTATTTCTTCATGTCTACGATAAATTAGTTGTTGTTTTTTTTTTAAAACAAAAACTGTTTCTTAATGTTAACAGTATAGTTATCTTCCCTTTTTCCTACAAGGCGGAACAAGACACGTGTTAATGTGTACTTTAGAAACTTTACTAGTGCTACTTTTCCCGCTGTCTGATGCGCTGTCTTTTTCAGTGCCCTACTAGGCTCAAGGGAGACTAATAGGTGTAGTGATTATCTAAATACATCTCCTTTCAATTCCCCCCAACCCACCCCATCATTCAGAATAAGGCAAATCGGAAAACCAAAAACAAAAATCATTAAAAAAAATATTCACTAGGCATTATTTTATATCAAATATTCAAAGTTGAGATTATGCTTACTGTACCGCACATAAGCTAACAAACGCCTTTGTGACTTGTTGTCGACCACGTCACATAATGAACTTACTTACGTCATAGTATGCTTTCAATCATAAATTGTGAGCGTATTCATAATTTGCAGCAGAAAGGAAAAGATAGATTTATAAACTGATTGGTAGATACATAGACAGAGAGACAGAGACAGAGAGAGAGAGAGAGAGAGAGAGTGTGTGTGTGTGTGTGTGTGTGTGTGTGTGAGAGAGAGAGAGAGAGAGAGAGAGAGAGAGAGAGAGAGAGAGAGAGAGATGGTTGAAGTAATTGATTACAGTACACTGAAAACATACAGATATCTATTTATTATTCACAATCTGTGTCATATATGAAAAAAGAGAAGGTATAATGAAGGAAGTGGAATCACCCATCTGCAAAATAAAGGGATTAAACGTTATTATCCAAATACATTCAGTGGAAGTTATGCTGTTTCCTTGCAAGCGTCTGGCGTATTATGCACGATCTAATTAGCAGCATGGATTATTTACACCCTCTGTTGCAAGAAAACATAAATATACCCAAAGGATCATAACTGGTTCAGTCAAGTGTGTGCTTGTGAGAAGGTTTCCATAATGCAATGCCCCAGATAACACCTTTTAACACTAAGCCGAAACAAGCTGTGCCGACAGCAGATGGCCGAGATGTTTTCAAAGGTAGTGTTTGCAAACTTGTCTATATTTTTCTCTACTAATGGTGCGTTTCTCAAATATTGTATTTCCGTAGCATTATTTATTGTCAACTTTGAAGTACAGCCTATGTATGGTTGTGTATTATGAAGTAAAAACAGTATAATCTTATTTTCTTCTCGAATCTTGAATTGAACGCTTAAAAAAAAATGTAGCTCCTATACTACAGTAACTCAGTGCATTCCTTAGCTGTATCTGTCAATGTTTTTTATTGTAGCTATCAAACTATATGTTATATATTTAACCTAAAAAAGTATATTCGTCAAGTCTGAATTTTCATTTTTCCAGAACTGAGTACATTCCTATCTATACTTCTCATTAACAAAGTAAATGTTGTCTGTGTTAGGTTTCATCTAGCGTCTATTGTCATGCAGTGTTAGTACATCTTACAGCCATACTATTCGTTATGTCTTTATTAAATAAGTGCTGTATGTAGTCTTACTTACTGAGTACATGTTACAACCGTAACATTCGATATATGTCTTTATTTATTAAATACTGTATGTCGTCTTATTGAGTACATATCATAGCCGTTATGTTTATACTGACTAAGTACTGTATTTACTCCTACTGAGTACACGTTACAGGGATAGTATTTGTTAAGCCTTTATGGACCATGTACTGTATTTTCACTTACATGTTACAGCCAAAATATTCATTATGTCTTAATTGACTAAGTATTGTATTTACTCTTACTGAGTACATGTTCTATCTATCTATCTATCTATCTATCTATCTATCTATCTATCTATCTATCTATCTATCTATCTATCTATCTATCTATCTATCTATCTATCTATCTATCTATCTATCTATCTATCTATCTATCTGTCTGTCTGTCTGTCTATCTATCTATCTATCTATCTGTCTGTCTGTCTGTCTATCTATCTTTCAATCTATCTGTCTGTCTGTCTATCTATCTATCTATCTATCCATCTATCTGTCTGTCTGTTTATCTGTCTGTCTATCTATCTATCTATCTATCTATCTATCTATCTATCTAAAAGCATGATAAAGGTCTTTTCGGTGCTGGAGGTACTTCTCATATAGCAGTCTCAGATTACAAATCTATTCAGTTGTTCTTCACTGTCACGAAACGGGAGGCTCGTTACAAGCCGACCCCGAGCTGAAGTCAGAGATGCAAGGGGTGAAGTCTATTTTTGGCCTGCTCCGGTGCACCTCCAAGAAAAGCCCGTGACGTATGCCAGTACTACGTTGCGTCAAGTTGTTACATAGACACACATGACATACTCCATTGATGTTTGGGTGGGGCCCAGTTTATTAGTGTCATGCCAAGGAACGTTTTATTGGCGGTGTGTGTTGTGAGTGTGTATCATAAATGTGAATAAATGGACGAACAGACGAACGGTGCAAAACAATAGTACAAATTCTTTCGTCCCTCTCAAAAACTATGAATAACAAGAGAGTTGAAAGATGTTTAAATCAGGTTATTTATTTCCCGATTTAAAAGGGGCACTACTCTTTCGCACAGTGATTAATCATTCATTCAACTTTCCAATGTCATGCACTCTGTGGGAAATAAGGGGAGATGAAAATGATGAAATTCAAAATATAAAATAAAGATTAATTACACAATTCTTATGCGGCAAATGTGGCCGCTTTAACAATAGTTTACATGTAAAATAAGCATTACTTTTAACATTAGAGATCTTATTTTGCAAACGATATAATAGTGTTCATTTTCTTAAGAGTCCTGAGTTAAGTATGTGCGCGTTAGCCGTGCTAATTGATTTACTCACTATTAATGTCAGAGTTCCAAGGAGACGACGTAAGCTCACACGTCACTTATAAGCGGCACTTCAAAGTGAAGATCACACGCAATTGAGGCGTGCATTACAGGTGAAGATTCTGCAGAATCTAGGCACCACTTTCAGATCATCACTGGGGAGAAATCTGAAATTTAACTGACTGTTGTCAGTCTCGATAATTGTCGCTGTTTCTGGTTGTCGTGGATACGGACACCCCAACGACGTTTAGCATTATCGGGTGGAATCGTCCAGTGGGATGTGTCGTCGCATTACATTGAGTGTAGAAATCCGGATATGTATCTCCGGCGCTAGCCCCTCAATTTGCGGGATAGACTGCCAAAACGAACTCAGACAGGGGGAAGAACAAGTTGGTCCCTCGTGTCGTTAACTGCATACAACCAGCGTCGCGTGCATTGGGTTTTCTTTGGACAGCGAACTTTCCACTTTGCCAACAATTATACTGAGTAATTTTGCCTCGTTACTCAATATATGGCATCAGACGGATGGAAAACGGATGGAAAGAGATTATTGCAGCTTTCCTTTATGAAATCTCTGTACATGAGATAATTCATACGTGAAGTTAGACTGGCTTCAGACGAATCGACGTTTTCAACATTGAGAGTAAAGTCTTCACTCTGCCTCTTATATAGCCTTCACTGAAGGTTTCCAAAACTTCCAGAAGCTATGTCCCGTGACATGATTTTTGCCTTGGATATAGAGTGGTAATTGCGATGCGCGTTTTTCTGTAGCCAATTCTAATTGCGCACTGGCCACTTCTCTTGTCAACAACACGTGACTCGAAGTGCGCAGTTGTCCCAATCATTTAATATACATATCTTTCACAAACTAATATATATATTCAATATGATAATTAACACACACTGCGTCACGAACGTCTGTCTACTAAAGAGATCTTAGGTGACCGTTACTGGAAGTTACATGCTACATACGAAAAATAACAAAACTCGGGTTACTTCAATTAGTTTTGTTAGCGGTTTTTTAAAATGAAATAAAATATAATTTCTGTCCCTCATTTCCTGTGACAACCCCCTTCTTAAAATTGATTGGAGCTCACAGAGTGGAAATCAAATAGGAACAAAAAAAATTTTATTTCACACGATAGTCCCCACAGGAATTTTATGCGCATCTGTGGAGAGACTATCCTCTCTCTTGTTTATATCGCGGTTATGGCATGCCGGGATAATGCATCGGCACCCGAATTCTCTCGGCCCGCGATGTGTTCGACAACGAAGCTATACTCCTGTAGCAGGAGTGTCCATCTAGTTAGCCTAGCGTTATCATACATGCTAGTGCGCAGATATGTCAGCGGCTTATGATCGCACTGCAGGATGAATGGTTTAGAGTACAGATAAGCACTAAATTTCTTGAGTGCCCATACGATTGCTAAGCACTCTTTTTCAATCGTAGAATACCGTGTCTCACGATCTAACAGTTTCTTAGACGCGTATGCTACCGGTAGGTATTCGTCATCTGTCTCTTGGAGAAGTATGGCACCGAGGCCTTCGTCTGATGCGTCGGTCCTGACAATAAATCTTTTGTCAAAGTCTGGTAACTGTAGGACGGGTTTACTGGTCAAGATGTCCTTCACCTTTTCGAGGGCGGTGCTACACTCGGCCGTCCATCGTATTTTCGTAGGTTGTTTGTTCCCAGTTAAGTCCGTCAGTGGTTTAAGAAGCGTACTGAAGTTTGGGACAAATTTTCGGTAGTACCCCACTAGCCCCAAAACTGCCCTGACCTGTTTCTTTGTAGTCGGTAAGGTCATGTCACGAATGGCTGCAGTTAAGTCTAGATTTGGGCCTATATGTCCGTCACTTATGATATGGCCAAGAAACTCAATCTCTCGAAAGCCCGCGCGTACTTTGGAGGGTTTCACGGTCAATTTATTGCGCTCGAGAATGTCAAGTAGACCACTCACTGAGGATAAATGTTGGTCCCATGTTCCTGTTGCTACCAGTATGTCATCAAAGAAATTCAATGCGTTAACGCTCTCTAACGGTAACTTTCGCATGAAGCGCGCAAATGTTGCGGGTGCGTTCGCTAGTCCGAACGGTAGTCGGCAAAACTGAAATAAGCCTAGCGGGGTTGGAAATGCTGTTTTTGGTCTGTCGTCAATAGCAACTGACAGTTGCCAGTACCCTTTGCACATGTCAAACTTTGAAAAGTAATGTGCCTTGGTTAGTTTTGCGAATAATTCGTCCTGATTTGGGATGGGTTCCGCATCGAATTCAGTTATCTCATTTAACTGTCTGTAGTCCACACAAAAACGAAGCGTACCGTCTTTCTTTTTAACTAAGACGACCGGTGATGAATATGGGGAGATTGACTGTTCAATCACGCCCTGTTTTTGCATTTCACGCACCTGTTCTGCTATGTACTTTGTGCTCTCATATTTCTGTGGGTACTGTTTTAAGCGTATCGGTTTGTCACTTAAAAGTTTTATGCGGTGTTCAACCAAATCTGAGTGGCCCGGTTGGTCGGTGAATATGCGCGCGTGTCTGTGTAAGAGTTTTGACATTGCGTCGCGCTGTTCGACAGTCAAGTTCGAGTCAATCTCGACTTGATCGACTGTAACTGCGGAGTTAGGCTGGGTTTCGGCGGACATCATGTCTGTTCTGAAATTGGAGTCTTCCAATTGTATCAGTGCGACATTCACGTTTTGTATCTGTTCGTCGCTGCGTTCGTAGTACCGCTTGAGCATATTTATGTGATAGATTTTCTGCTTATTTCCTATCTGTATGCTATAATCGTTCTGCTTCACACGCTTAATAACACGGTAGGGTCCACGCCAGTGCATTTGCATGCGGTTGTTATGTGTGGGCCGCAAGAGTAACACGAGCTGACCTGGTTCGAGGTCACGTTCCACAGCCGTACGGTCAAAATTTCGCTTGTATCGGGGTTGTTTTTCGCGAATGTTTTCCTGTGCTAAGTGACACGTCTCGGTCAGACGTTGACGTAGTTCGGCTACGTACGTGTGAACATCTTTACCATCAGTCACAGTGTCTCCCTTGACCCATGTTTCTTTTATTAGCTTAAGGGGACCCCGAGGTTGCCTGCCGTATAGTAGTTGGAATGGTGAGTAGCCCGTACTCTCTTGTGGGAGTTCGCGATACGCGAAGAGTAATGGTGCTAGAAAACGTGGCCACTGGTCGGGTTGTTCCGAGGCCATTTTAATTAACATTTTCTTTATTGTACCGTTGAAGCGTTCAACGGCACCATTAGACTGAGCGTGATATGGTGATGAGAACAACTGTTTACACGCTAGTAGACGCATTGTTTCAGCCATCATTGCTGAGGTGAATTGAGTGCCCTGGTCACTCAATATTTCTCGGGGAACGCCCGTGCGAGAAAATACGTCTATTAAAGCGTCTGCGACTTCGATCGCTGTGATGCCCTTTAATGCGACTGCTTCTGGATATCGTGTTGCAAAATCCACGATTGTTAGGATATAGCGATATCCTCCTTCGGCCGCGGGAATGATTGGGCCAATAATGTCTACTGCGACTTTTAGGAATGGTTCCTCTACTGTTGGTACTATCTCGAGGGGAACTCGACTGACACGCCCTCGGTCAATATGTTGTTGACACTGCGTACATGTACGAACGTACGAGCGAACATCCCTACTCAGGCCTGGCCAAAAGAAGTCTTCACGAATCCGCTGCTCAGTGCGCCGCGCGCCCTGATGTCCAGACATGATTGAGTCGTGTGCAAAGCTTAGAATCAGCGGTCTGAGTGGTGTAGGGGTAAATAAACACGTGGTGCTTCTAGTATCATTTTCCTTATAGTCGGTGTGCCGAAACGCTAGTCCGTCCTTCAGGAAATACGTCATTGTTGCGTACTTGCTGGACGTAATAGTGTTTTTCCGTGCCAGCTTTAGCATTGAGGACAAACTTTTGTCCTCCTGCTGCAGGTGACTGAGTTGACTTGGGGTCAACTGCGGAAATGTATTCTCGACTATCTTTAGAGCTGGGGGTCCTTGTTTACTACGTTCCCGTTGTGCTCTAGTGGTTACGGGGAGAACAGGATAGATGCCATCAGTGTGTGTGTCACACTGCCCGGGCGATAGTATGAATCCGAACTGCATGTCTCTTATCACTGCGGCGGTGACTGTACCGGAAAATACGGGTGACGTAACATGTACAGTGGCTCTTGGACATGTACTAAGGTGTCCCATAACACATCGAATGCGGACACTACCTCTTAGATACTGTTCAGGGCGTACAAGTTTAGCATTTATGCAGCTTATGGATGCGCCTGTATCGACCAGTATTTTGACTTTTTGTCCGTTTACTGTAGCCTGTTGGGTCTTTAGAGTTGCACCTGTTTCAGTGCATACCTTTACATCACGTGGACTGGGACAGTTCTGAGAACTATGCCCCTTCCCTTTGCAAGTGTAACATGTCATAGGTGGGGAGTCGCGTGTGTGACGTCGTACGTCTTGTGACTTAGTGTATGTCCGCTGTACCGGTTCGGGTTTTTCCGATTTCGCCATCGGTCGGTTCAATTTCGGTGTATACTTCTGTCGATTTGTAAGAAAAGGGCGTGGTGCACTCCTCGTAGTTACCGGATCAGGGTAATCGTTATAAGTGTCTGCTAACTTCAACATATCACTGAAGTTAGTCGGGGGGTTTCGCTGCAAATATGTCGTCATTGCAGGCGGAGCAATATGGAGAAATTGATCTCTTAATATCAAATCAAATAGGCCCTCATATGTCTTCTGGATGTCTGTCAAATCAATCCATCTATCAAGATAATGGCGTAACCGGGTACCGAAGGCTTGCATGGTGTCATTTGCTTTAGGTATGGCTCTCCTAAACATTTTTCGAAAGCCTTCTGCTGTACATTGAAAAGTACGCATCAAACCCGTTTTGAGATCTGCATAAGTAATAGCGGGATCGCGCGTTAGATCAGTAAATGCGCGCGAGCTTTCACCTTGAAGTATTTGACCGAGTTGTTGTTTCTTTTCAATGTCAGTGTAATTAAAGTTGGCAATGAAGCTGTCAAAGCGTGTCAAAAACTCGTCAATCGTCTCGACTTCATGGTTGAAGAAAGCTAGCCGTGTCCGGGGTTTATTTAATTCGGCCTGTTGCTTAGCAGTCCCCTCTAACAACTTCTCTCTAGCTGTTAACTCTTGCTTAGCCAATTCAAGCTGTTCCTGATGTGCTTTAGCTTTTAATCTAAGCTTTTTCTCTTCTGCTTCCTGCCTTTTATCTTCTAAATCCCTAGCAGACTGAATCTTTAATAACTCTATTTCTCTTGCCTCTTTAGCTCTTTTTTCCTCTAGCTTATTTTTCTTATCCTCTAATTCTCTAGCCTCTTTCGCCCTTTTCTCTTCTAACTCTCTCGCCTCTTTCGATCTTTTTTCCTCTAGCTTATTTTTCTTATCCTCAAGTTCTCTAGCCTCTTTCGCTCTTTTCTCCTCTAACTCTCTCGCCTCTTTCGATCTTTTTTCCTCTAGCTTATTTTTCTTATCCTCTAGTTCTCTAGTCTCTTTCGCTCTTTTCTCCTCTAACTCTCTCGCCTCTTTCGATCTTTTTTCCTCTAGCTCTCTCAGAGTTTGCATCTCTAGCTGTTTAGCTAACTGTCTCTTATCTTCTAGCTCTCTCACCTCTTTCGCCTCATTTTCTTTCGCAACATACCATTTAGTTATCTCCTCATCCACGTATTTCTTTAGGTCGGCTTTCTCGTACCCGAATTCTCTACCCATAGCCATGAGTTCTTTCTTTATGTTTACTAGCTCGGCCATTTTTAAAATTGCTAGTTATCACGAGTATGGATAAAGTGACTTAGAATATTCGCGGGATTTTGACCTCTGTCGGTCACAAGTGGTGCAATGGTGTGTATATGAACACCAGCTACCACGTGATTAGGATTATTACAAACACGAGTAAAAGGAGTCCTAATCGCAAATTTGCAAAGTTAGCAAAACAACAGTTGCTAATGTAGCGTACAAAATATCGATCTAAGTACGTCTAAACACGAGTCGGTACGCGTTAACGATAATAGCGTAAAGATTATAAAACTTATTTCAACACAATAATAAGTCTTATCAAAATCCAGTTCACCTAAGTCTCAATAGCAAAGCCCTAACATGCAATAAACAATGCATAATGGTGATGAGATAGAAAAGCAGGAAAGAGATGATACTTTCTTACAACAACACAATTTACCTTGTCAGATCACGGTCAGTGGTCACCAGATGTCACGAAACGGGAGGCTCGTTACAAGCCGACCCCGAGCTGAAGTCAGAGATGCAAGGGGTGAAGTCTATTTTTGGCCTGCTCCGGTGCACCTCCAAGAAAAGCCCGTGACGTATGCCAGTACTACGTTGCGTCAAGTTGTTACATAGACACACATGACATACTCCATTGATGTTTGGGTGGGGCCCAGTTTATTAGTGTCATGCCAAGGAACGTTTTATTGGCGGTGTGTGTTGTGAGTGTGTATCATAAATGTGAATAAATGGACGAACAGACGAACGGTGCAAAACAATAGTACAAATTCTTTCGTCCCTCTCAAAAACTATGAATAACAAGAGAGTTGAAAGATGTTTAAATCAGGTTATTTATTTCCCGATTTAAAAGGGGCACTACTCTTTCGCACAGTGATTAATCATTCATTCAACTTTCCAATGTCATGCACTCTGTGGGAAATAAGGGGAGATGAAAATGATGAAATTCAAAATATAAAATAAAGATTAATTACACAATTCTTATGCGGCAAATGTGGCCGCTTTAACAATAGTTTACATGTAAAATAAGCATTACTTTTAACATTAGAGATCTTATTTTGCAAACGATATAATAGTGTTCATTTTCTTAAGAGTCCTGAGTTAAGTATGTGCGCGTTAGCCGTGCTAATTGATTTACTCACTATTAATGTCAGAGTTCCAAGGAGACGACGTAAGCTCACACGTCACTTATAAGCGGCACTTCAAAGTGAAGATCACACGCAATTGAGGCGTGCATTACAGGTGAAGATTCTGCAGAATCTAGGCACCACTTTCAGATCATCACTGGGGAGAAATCTGAAATTTAACTGACTGTTGTCAGTCTCGATAATTGTCGCTGTTTCTGGTTGTCGTGGATACGGACACCCCAACGACGTTTAGCATTATCGGGTGGAATCGTCCAGTGGGATGTGTCGTCGCATTACATTGAGTGTAGAAATCCGGATATGTATCTCCGGCGCTAGCCCCTCAATTTGCGGGATAGACTGCCAAAACGAACTCAGACAGGGGGAAGAACAAGTTGGTCCCTCGTGTCGTTAACTGCATACAACCAGCGTCGCGTGCATTGGGTTTTCTTTGGACAGCGAACTTTCCACTTTGCCAACAATTATACTGAGTAATTTTGCCTCGTTACTCAATATATGGCATCAGACGGATGGAAAACGGAGGGAAAGAGATTATTGCAGCTTTCCTTTATGAAATCTCTGTACATGAGATAATTCATACGTGAAGTTAGACTGGCTTCAGACGAATCGACGTTTTCAACATTGAGAGTAAAGTCTTCACTCTGCCTCTTATATAGCCTTCACTGAAGGTTTCCAAAACTTCCAGAAGCTATGTCCCGTGACATGATTTTTGCCTTGGATATAGAGTGGTAATTGCGATGCGCGTTTTTCTGTAGCCAATTCTAATTGCGCACTGGCCACTTCTCTTGTCAACAACACGTGACTCGAAGTGCGCAGTTGTCCCAATCATTTAATATACATATCTTTCACAAACTAATATATATATTCAATATGATAATTAACACACACTGCGTCACGAACGTCTGTCTACTAAAGAGATCTTAGGTGACCGTTACTGGAAGTTACATGCTACATACGAAAAATAACAAAACTCGGGTTACTTCAATTAGTTTTGTTAGCGGTTTTTTAAAATGAAATAAAATATAATTTCTGTCCCTCATTTCCTGTGACATTCACCCTGGTCTGAAGCTTGTCTGTTCATCAGCTATGATTTCCTCTGCCTGCGGCTTCAGTCTGTTAATATGATCTTTGCTTGTGAGACATATAAGACTTACCGTACGATAATTCTGACATTGCTGCAAATTGCCTTTTTCAGGAGAGTTATTATGAGTGAGTGAGTCCATGGTGTTGGCCATTCCCCTGTTTGCCAGCTCATATTGCAGATTATCAGTAGGGCGCTTATCCTTTCTTTCCCCCATCCTTTTGGACTAGTTCTGGAGGGTGTTGACTATTCCTGTTGCCTTCCCCTTTTTCGATGATTTCACTGCAGTCTCTACTTCTTCTCAGAGAATGGGGTAGTTGTTAGTGTTGATCACTGGTGGGGTGTTGAGTATGTCTGTGTCCTCTGTAGATTTGTGGTTGTATAGGTCTGAACAGTATCCTGTCAATCTCTTAAGAATGTCATGATCTTCTGGAAGACAATTCCCTCCACTATCCTGAATGCTGGAGGAGCGTCCTTGTCTTACACTGGTCAGATTGTCTTCCAGTTGGTATGCTTTTTTCTATTATTTTTTATCTTATTATATATTTTTTTCACTGGTCTTCAATCCATGGCTCCTTTGCCTTTTTCGTGCTTTTCTTGATAATCTGATTAATTGTCCTGTATTGTTTTGCTCCTTCTACTTCTGATTTCTTCTTCTTTAGCTCCCGACGCTTGTCACACCGATCAAGGATGTCAGCTGTAAGCCAAGGTTTCTTTGCTCGTCTCATTGGCTGTTTGAATCACTGCGGTGTTAAATATGTCAATCAATGTGTCTGCGTCGGTGTTATCTGCACTAAGAAGTAAAAGTGGTGCAAATTTCCTATCTTTGCCTGGAAGGCTTCCGATACCTCTGGGTCGTTTAGCTTGTCAAAGTTGAACTTGATTCCTGTGGGGCCCAGCTTGATGACTTTCTTTAGATGTAGCCGGAGGGTCATCATCACTAAGTCATGGTCACTTCCAATGTCTGCTCCTGGGAAGCTTCCAGTCTTGGCAATGTTTACACCGGTATGGAAACGCCTCTTCAGTCTTCACCATGATATAATCTATCTGGTTATGGTGTTCTGGCTATGCCACGTTCATCTTCTGGATACTTTGTGTGGACCAAACTTGTTCATCACTTTCAGATCAATACAGCTGGCAAATTCCAGGAACCTTAAGCCGTTGTCCTTTGTCTCTGTATTTCAATAGCGTCCACATCTGCCTTGCATGCTCTCAACGGCATTCTCTCCTATTGTAACATTCAGGTCTCCTTGCACCACAAGAATGTATTCTTTGTGGTCTGGTCCAGGTCTTCTTTCACTTGGTCATAGAAGTACTCTATTTCTTCATCACCATGGTCCATAGTTGGAGTGTAAACTTGGTAATATTGAGTGGAGTTGCCCTCAAGCATATGGTAATAAGCCTGCTTGGAGACTGGCCGACAATTCAAGACTGTGTTCACGATGTCTTTGTGGACAAGAAATCCAACACCATGTTCATATTTATCATCTCTCCAAGAGTAGAATAATTTATGGCCGTCCTGTGTTGATGTTTCCTCAAGGTTCTTCCATCGTACTTCGCACAGTCCCAGGATGGTCCAATGGTATCTGTTCATTTCAAGTTCCTCTAACTTTCCAGTCATTCTTAATGTTCTGATGTTCCACGTATAAATGCTGATGTTGTTTCTGGCACAGAGTTTTGATGGTGATGGTGCATCAGTAGCACTCTCAACACCTCTGCACTGGTGCAAGACAGAAGGCACGGTCCTTGTTCCGGGCGACGACTGATCCGGTATGGTTTGAGGTAAAGTTATCATTGCATGTGGTGTGTCTTGGGCAAAGGAACATGGCGGAGCCCATCTCTCTCCAGGCTGTTAACCACAGCCGAAACTCCACATTACTAGTGGCTCGGCTTGGTCCTGGACACATGCTACAACCATAATATTCAGTTCGTGTTAATTGACTATGTACTGCATTTACTCTTACTTACTGCGTATATGTTACAACCATAATATTCGTTAAGCTTTGTGGATCATGCGCTGTATTTACTCTTACGTTTGAGTACATGCTACATCCATAATATTAATTTTGTCTTAATTGATAAAGTACTGTATTCACTCTTATTTTCTGACTACATGTTATAGATTAATATTCATTATGTCGTAAATGACTAAGTACTGTATTCACTCTTAAATTTTGAGTAGGTGTAATCTTTCACTTTCTTGTCTTCGTCCTTTTACCCGCTCATATCATTTCCGACACCTCTTGATCGACAGTACAGTCTTCACCTCTTTTTCTGAGATATTCCTCAGCTACTTTTGACGTCTTCACCCTTTCCATTTTCATCAAGAATCACCATGGCTGAAAATCTTCAATTTCAGCAAAGTGTACAGTGATTATGTCAGTCTTCACTTGAATCTCTCAACAAGTCATGGACATTTTTGTAGTCTTCTCAGTAACACGAAATGTGTAAAACCTAATAGTCCAGCGTGAAAGGCTACAGCAAAATCGACTGTAGTCTTGTTCTTTTCTTCGCTTCTCTTCACTCTCACACCCTAAAACCTGGAGGCGAAACCATGGGTATCATGCACACCCTAAAACCTGGAGGTGAAAACCATGGGTATCATGTACGCACCTTTGCTTGAAGCTTTCGCGCCAGTTCCAGACACACTAGTCGATACTTAACGTGAATAAGTTATTGTTCTCTTTCATTTATTCTCTTTGTAATTAAAATATTTTGTTTGTTCGATTTCCTTGCTGAAAAAAATATGCATACGCTTTTTTATAAAATAAACATACAAGAAATAATTTAAAGTAAATAAATAAAGTAAAATACGAATGAATGGTGGAAGCTTTGGGCGCAAATGAAAATAAATCCATTGCATAAAGAAAAATTAACTCGTGCCTGGAATTCACAAAGTCGTTCGAAATCAGCATGGCCGCATCCTAGTATTATGTAACCATTCTTGTTACCAAATTAAAAGTGCTTTCGTGTTTGCATTAAAAGCTTGGGGGGAAAAAAACTAGCCTTAAGGCTAGGGGCCTGATTAGTATAGTTAGCTCTGCTTCCAAGCGTTGCGTGTGGCTGATTTTCTCGCTGTTCCTTCTCCTAGACAGATTTGGCGACTGATTGTTAGATTGATTGCATATTAGCGTCAAGGCAGTCGCCTAGTTATCTCCCTTATCTGCTGAGCGAAATGAAACGTGTATTGATGTCTTGATTCTGTTAATTCTGTCGGACTATTGTATATACTGGTACCCCGTGATTTAAAAAAAATATTTATTGGTATGTGTTTTTGGTTTGTTTGTGTGTATGTTTTGTGTGCGCGCGCTAATTTATAAAACATGCTCGCCGGCAGCCACAGCAGATTGTCGATCCATGCTTTGAAATTGTATACTAACGCACATAGTGTGCATGTATGAATGCATATTCATGCAGCTATTCACGCATCGCATTTTTTAAACAATCCCTGATATATCTGGTTATTATTGATTGCTGGACCTGATAATGTCGTTGATGACTATAATGATGACTACGATGATATAAATGATGTTGAGCATATTTGAAACGTTGGTGACATCAATGCATTGTAATTTAACGGTAATTCAATGCTTTGTTACTTCAGGAAGCTACATATAAGAACTTATGCAAATGTATTATAAAATTCAGAGACGCATATCATTGAAAGCAGATGACAAATGTACTAAAACCAAAGATTGTAAAGATAACAAATAACAAGATTGGTCATAGGGTAGACGACAAGATTGGTGAAGATTTGAACTACGGAGAACGACAGCTTACGTTCTCTTGCTATTGCACTGGAATACATCTTATCTTTCTTTCCACAGACGTGGCAATTATGAAATTATGTATAGAGGCATGGCCCACCTAATCTTGATACTCTTGGATGCCACGACTTGAAATGCAAATAATTATTCTTGGAATATGGTAATTTACCTATTCTTGGCAGTGCCTGGATGCATGCAATACCTCCTTTTCACTCTTGGAGAGTGCGGTTTATCTGCTCTTGTTATATCTGGGAATTGCGACTGACCTTGACACTGCTGTGATGTATCACTCAGACATGCACCTGGATACTGTTAAAAAAAATATCTTTTCTTTCTTTTTCATTGTGTGGTGGTGGGAATGCTCATTCACCTCCTCTTCAAATTGTTTAGAAGTAAGACTTATTTCCTCTTCTTCCAAATGTTTAATTATCTTCTCTTTTAAATTCTGAATGTTATAATCTCCCTTATCTTTATTATTACTATCATGTTGTGTAGTGTCCATTTCATCCCACAGCGAAAGGATTAAAATGATAACTCTCTCTCTCCTCCCAGCTCCCCAACGCCCCCCTGAGGGAACACGCAAAAAATATGCTTTTATTCCATTTTTACTTTATTTACTTCTTTTTGTTTATTTGATTGGACTTTGAGCCCATATATCATTTCTGGTAAAGTATAATAATAATACAATAATAAATAAAACTGTAGGCGCAATAGATTAAATCACTGAGTGATCTCATGACTTACAAAATTATAATTAGTGACTAATACTATTCAGATTAATGAGGCCATGAAAAGAGGTGTCATAAGCCCGATTTCTATTACCTAAACTGCCTCAACTCTCAGAGTTAAATTTGTAAATAAATCCTGCACGCAGATACCCAGATATTCGCATTTCATTTATATTTCATAATGAAAATATAATAATGGATTAAAACCCCCACCTGTATGCATTACGCACACTATGCGCAATTATGAATAAAGGGCAAGAACTCTTACATATATTACGCATACATTACGCAATTATGTTTAAAGAGCAAGAACTCCTACATACATTACGCATCTGTACATACTTATGATTAAAGGGCAAGAACCCCTATATACATTACGCACGCTATACCGACATGATTAAAGGGCAAGAACTCCTCTATTCATTATGAAAATTATACTTAATTATGATTAAAGGGCAAGAACTATACACTGTACTTCATTATGATCCATCATGCACAGATAATAGGTGCATACTCAGATCATTGTTGACAAAGAATGTGTGTGCTTTTACAAAGAAAAATCCTCATGCTTACACTGTATAAATAGTATTGAAAGAAATGTTCCAATGCTGCTTGCAATGTAATAAACAGTATATTTCACTGCAACCGGCTACTGACATACATATTTTGCAAATGTACCACCAAATTTAGAGGTCCTCGCCATTTACCGTGAGAATTATTTTAATATTTTTAAAAAGAAAATGAATAAGTCAATACGATATTTAGTCAAAATAAAATATTTATATCATTCAATTCTTGGCAAGTTAAACAACAATTAAAAAAACGGTACAAAACAATAATCTGTATTTCAAATGTATTAGCATACCTCAGCCAGTTTCTGAGTAATCAATTAATTCGTCATAACTAAAAAAAAAATATCTAAAAAATATAATCTAGATCCTCGAAGAGATTTTTCAAATTAATTTACGGTAAGCAATCTGTGGGCAAATAAAAACAGTACAACAGAACGCCTGTTCAGACACAACTGAGACGATAAGATACATCAACTGCTTCTTCAACATCTGACGATCTTATCGACAAAGTTTTGAGTCGATGCGCTTGTGCGCAACACGCGTGCGATTAATGCCTGTTGGCAGAGTGTCCCGTCCTGCGTGGAAAGTGCCTCAGCAACCGACACGAGATGCTGTCTCGTCGAGACACAGTCTCAAAATCGCAGGCTGTTAAAAGGAACAGGAACCGAGCTTTATGGTGACTGAATGCCTTGCTTTTCTTTGACAGAAAGAAACCAAAATGATGTAACGTATGTTATGCTTTTTTGCTCCTATCTTACCAATTGTTGTCGTCATTTTGTAAAGACTGGAGCAACGAAAGTAATGAGAGTAGACTCGGTAGAACAAAATCTTATTTTTCAGTGAAAGACCTTAGCAAAACATGCGCACAAAAAATGTTCATATAATATATTGTTGTTTTTTTTCTACATGCTCGTAAAAGCGTCTATCTATCTAATTTTTGGTTTTACGTAAAGGTTTATTTCTAACTTCCTGTTGCGGTAAAGATCATAGATAGTTAAACAATTAGACAGACGGACGCACAATTAAAAGATCGACAGAAACATATAGAAAGATGGATGAATGGACACATAGATAGATAGATAATTAGACAGATAGACAGAGAGAGAGAGAGAGAGAGAGAGAGAGAGAGAGAGAGAGAGAGAGAGAGAGAGAGAGAGAGAGAGAGAGAGAGAGAATTACAAGTTCTGGATAAAAAGAAAACATAATTGTCATCGCTGACTTGCTGTAGTTTAAGGAACAATCAATACTTTTATCCTATCAAAATCGATATTTGCCCTCCGGTGAAGAGTACCGGATGACGAATAAAACCCTTCAAAAATCGCTTAGAAGTTCGTTTTTTCTAATAACTGTTTCAAAAACTGCACCCATGCTTTGCTTGCTCGTGTATATAGGTACATTTTGGTTGGAAAATTTCAAGCTTGCAATGTCCTTGGCTAAATGTGGCTTTGACATATTTCGTATCCGCTGATTTATTTTAATGAGTGACGATGTATGCAATGACAGAAAAAATCCTGCCCCGCAATAATTAGTGCACGCCGGCCTACGTCTGGAATTTATAACAATTAACGCCCACGACACCCCTTCCTCTTTTCCGTGTTAATTATTTAGGAGCGCTAACCCATATTTCACGCTAAACCGCAATTACAGATTAATACAGTAAAACGTCAGCACTTCAATTACAGATTAGTACAGTAAAACGTCAGCACTTCAATTACAGATTAATACTGTAAAACGTCAGCACTTCAATTACAGATTAATACTGTAAAGCGTCAGCACTTCAATTACAGATTAATACTGTAAAACGTCAGCACTTCAATTACAGATTAATACTGTAAAACGTCAGCACTTCAATTATGATTAATACTGTAAAACGTCAGCACTTCAAATACACTACCCATTGGTGAAACCCATCTTGTAGTATATGCGAGAAGTTAGGTCATTTTAATATTTTTATTTTTAAAGACTTCAATTGCTAAACATGATTTTCGCCTTTAGTGCTATTGCTGACAAAACAATTGATGTTCACTCTTTTCTTCTCATTATTGATGACGTTGACCGAAACACACACAAAAGAGCAGCAACCAAGAAAGTACTTTTGAAACTAGTCAGTAATTGTAGTCTTGTAAGTGTGTGTGTGTGTGTGTGTGTGTGTGTGTGTGCAGGGGTTGGGGGGTTGACAATGGGACGTGAGCCTACCATAATGCAGTTTACTGCGCATTTACTTCTGAACGTAGTAATTCACACGATGCTTTTCTCCTAACCAATGTCTCCTTTTCAGCTGACAAAGCACACTTGAAGAAACTCAAGCGACGTCACACAAGTTCAAACACTAAACATAAGATGTTTTGTGGCAGTTTTTGTTGTTGCATCATTGTAGACTGCATACGTTGCACGCTTTCTGAACATCGCCAAAACTGTTTGAAAACCTGTTAATAGTTTTGGACAGTCAGTCAGTGAGTCTGCGAGGTCTGCAGTGAAGGAACGATAGAACTGAGAGAGAGAGAACTGAGAGAACTGAGCAAATTATGTTAAAGTCAGCAAGCACTGCCAAGGGTTCTACTAATAGTAATTCTAATAGAAACTGACATTGAAATATATATAAAATGAAATTAAATAATATTCAAAATCGAAACAAATCAAGAAAATATAAAACAAAGTGGACATTTATATGTTCAAATGAACAGAAGTATGGATTGAAGGATCGAAAACTAATTATAAAAGTTGGATGGATCGAGTGATCAAACTGTTGACATTCAGACAGACGGACTGACAAAATATGCACACAATAAACGGATGGATAATTACGTTGTGCGTAAATATATGTCTGTACTGAAGAGGTACAGTTGGATGGATAAGGGATGAATAAATTATTCTTCAAAGTCATAATTTTTCTAAATAAACAATAGCATACAATAGGAAAATTGAGTTTCCTTTATAGTACATAAAGAAGTTTAAATCATAAAAAAATTATGATTTAAACTTCTTTATGTACTATTTTACATTGTAGTGCATTCCTGGATAACCGTTATGTACCGTTATAGAAAGTGTCACATTAACATTATACTTTATCTCTTGCCAGTTCAACATAATATATCGGCTACGATTTGCCAATATTACAAATTTGTGAATTACATTTTTTTCTTCTACATAATAGTTGATCTATACTTTGCCACATAATTGTTGAGCTACAATTTGCTACTAGTACATAATTGTTGAGCTACAGTTTGTTACTTCTATATAATAGCTGATCTATAATTTTCCACTTCTACATAATAGTACAGCTGCAATATATATTATTTGCCACTTATATAACATAATTGAGTTACAAGTTGCACTTATGTAACATAATTTAACTATAATTTGCCACTTCTACATAATAGTTGAGCTCTACAATTTGCCACTTCTACATAATAGTTGATCTACAATTTGCCACTTCTAAAAATTAGTTGATCTACAATTTGTCATTTCTATTAACATTAGAGCTACAATTTGCCACTTCTTCAAAATTAGTTGAGCTACAGCTTGTCACTTCCCAATATTCATGGGTTGTTACTATGTACCGTATATCCGTACAGATGTGTTAAAAGCTGGCATTACTCCTTTTATAAGTGAAAATATTCACTACATATTAATACAGATTGACTACAGTGTGCCGTTTCTCCGAACGTGAATACTACTGTCACAACCATTAAAATAATATACTGTAACGTAAAGTCAATAAATGTTTAACCATATTAGTTTAAAATTACAGGCGAAAAGTGACCTTTGTCAGAGATACTTAGAATGCATACAGAATTATTATTGTAATTTCGGAAATGTGTACACTGTGAACGCGCATGCTTAACTGCATTAATGTCCCTATATTGTGACCTTGGGTAACTATGCTGCGAACGTGGGTGCTTAACTGTATTTGATGTCACTATGTTGTGACCGTGGGTAACTATGCTGTTACATTTGGGTAACTATGCTGTGATCGTGGGTAACTATGCTGCAAACGTGGGTGCTGAACTGTATTATGTCCCTATACCCTGTGCGCACCTTGCCAGTGATATCACGTGTTCATATGGTTTTCAGAAATATTTTTACTCAGTTCTAATTGATGACTGGGTCACTGGGTTTCCTAGACAGCGAAGCACACTGTTTTAAACATTTCTACACTACAGTCGTTAAGTAATTATAGTACGTTACTCATCACAGTATAACTAGTGTGTCTAATAATCACCGTCATAACATCTCGTTATAATTAGTGTGCCCAATAACCTTCATCGTAATGCCTCGATATAACAAGCGTGTCCAATAACCACCGTCATAACATCTCGTTATAATTAGTGTGCCCAATAACTTTCATCATAACCTCTCGGTATAATTAGCATATATAATAACTTTCATCATAATATATCGGCATAAACAGCGTGCATATTAACTTTCATCATAACATTTCGGTATTAATAGTGTGTATATTAAATATGAAATCTACAAACAATGCATTACTGTATTAAATCTACAAACAATGCATTACTGTATTAAATCTACAAACAATGCATTACTGTATTAAATCTACAAACAATGCATTGCTGTATTAAATCTACAGAGAATGCATTAGTGTATTAAATCTAGAAGCAATGTATTGTTATCGCTAACCTGGGTTATTTCTTTTCTTTAAACAGAACAAAAAAATGTTACTTTATTTAACAAACTATGTTGCGAAACAAAATACTAATATGACTTTTCGTCTCATTTCAGGGGTTCTGTACTACTTCAATTCCACCATCAACCCGATACTTTATAACGTCATGTCTCGTCGTTACCGGAAGTACTTTAAGCGAACACTTTATCGCTGTCTGCGCATACGCACATCCGAATACGGCGAGTCAAGCATCTACCGGTCCACCCCCCAATCAACGTCAGCTTCAATGTATACAAACAACAGGCTGGTTGTGAGAACAAGAACAACCCAGAACAACGGCAATTGTTGCGAGGCAGACAGTTCAACTGTATGACGTTGTATTTTCGCCAGTAAATGACGCGATTAAGGTCATTTCTTTCTCAAGTTAAATCGTTCTTGAACTAAGGCCATCCAGAGTAAAAAGATAAACAAATGGCCACGATAAGTAATGGAATTAAAGAAGAAGATTAATAAATACAGTCTGATGGGAAACGAGCATTACTTCAGAAAGTGTTCTATTACGATGGATATATACATTATTTTAAAAGAAAAATCCAGGGTATCATTTATACTGCTGTTACAAATAGAAGTACCAGGCCTGGGTAGGTGTATACCTCCCATTGACACGATTGTGCTTTCAGAAATATGTTAACGAAATAGTTAAGTGATGGAGAACTTTGAAGTGATCGGAAGTAATAACGAATACAACTAACAAACCAACGTCTATCACTATACTTTGTGATCTTTAAAAGAAAATAATTAATTCCGTAAAATAATAAACGGAAGATAGGATATGTTCATGTCCACTGTATGTTTGTATGGTATAGGTTAAATGTAGCAATATATTATTACAGCTGTTATTATATCATTTATTATTGTTACTGCTAAAGATAGCGTATTAGTTTTTAGAACGGAGGGATATTAAGAAATATGTACAGTTATAGATAGATGAGAGAGTTAAGAATAAGACAGATAAAAAAAGATAAAAATTAAGCTCAGAACAGGACGGGAATTTGTACTATGTATACTAGAAAATTACGGTTAATTATAATTTGCATTTAATGTCTTTCGCCACATAGCGCTCCTACGAAAAGTTACATACAAGTCCGAAGATTTATTGGTATTTAAACATTCACGTATATAATGAACAGAAACCTTTCGGTAGTATTCATTTAAGTAGAGCAGTAATGATTAACAAATACAATAAGAACGTAATATGACAGATAAAAGGACTACAGGCGTGTGGTGATGGACACCCATAATTCCTCTTCGCCCAAACTAGAGGTTAATTCTGGGTGTGGCCTTCGTTATTTCTACTCACCTCAAGTACTTCTATTTCTGTCGGCGTGGTTATGCTGAAAAGGAAAAACATTTGCTACTCTTACCGACTCTTTTCTATTTATTTCGGATCACCTCTCTTTCAATCTTTCCTATTTTCAATAGGGCTGTCAGCGCAATCCTCACAATCCTCACAATCCTCACCGCCACCATCATCATAATTATTGTCATCATTCGGCTCACGGTTTTCATTAAAAAAAACAAACAAATTAAGTTCGACACATTCGTTTTTTGCGAGTGATGGTCACTTCTAGTAGAGCGAACTGAAATATGATTCCTTATTGCAGACATGCTCCTCGGTAAGTTTGTGTTTGTTGTCTTGTAATTATTTCCCGGGTCGAATCCCACAACACTTATTTGACGTGTACAATACACATAATTAACCTATGTACAATATTCTCCCTCCCTACACCAACTTGTACCTAATTTCCTTTATCATCGAAAACACGTTGACCGTAAGAAGTAAATCCTACTGTCAGCTGGAATCGACGTGTTGTTATCTACAACTACTGTGTTTGTATTTCTGAGAGTAATCACATTTCTCATAGCGTGACAGACAAATAGACGGACACACATGCAAAGAAACAAGAAGACAAACAGAAAGGTGAAAGTAACTGATGATTTAAAGCAAACAGACATTTAAAAAATAAACAAAAATACTTTAAAATCGCGAATTATGTTGCTACTGTAAAGATGCAGGTGTTTGTAGCTGTGACGTAATATTGTAACGGATTGGGTGAGACTGTTAGCATTGTAACGGATTGGGTGAGACTGTTAGCATTGTAACGGATATGTTGTGTGTATCTTGATGCCATGCACATTTACATTCCATGTCATCAGTGGCTATAGATATTGTACTGTCTCTGCTGCTTTCGTTCTTGCAATTATGATCGTCGCTTTTTATTGTTTCTTTTTTTTTCACCCGAGACGAGCGTGTCTGCGTGACTGATAATGTTCATTTTGTTTAATATGAGAATTTAATATTCAATTTTAATGACGCAAGTATAATATATCAATAGCAAAATGCATGACATATTTCTAAGTCCATTCTCTCTTAATCAGTTAGCTAACTCACTATTAAGCTAATGGCCGCTTTTCATGACCGGACCAATTTCACTCCAGTTTCAAAGCGATTTCCAATAGTTAAACTTTGATCTCACCCATTGGCTTGTCTCGTTCTTTATAAATTTTAAACACTGGATCGTAAAAACTACTCATCCACCTGAAACCTGTTTAGATTACGTCAGCAATTTCTAACACATTCTCCCATGAGTTGGTTACTCCCAAAATATCGTCAGAAGCAGCGTCCAAGGTCGGGTCACCGTTAACATTGACAACAACGATATAATTATTAAGTATAGAAATAGGGATAGGCACATTTACTCGGCCAACGTCTCGGATTGTTTACTTCATTATTATTGTTGACAATTTTAGTTATCTATTTATCCAGCCTTATTGCATGGAACACTAGCATCAGTCATCCAATCAATGCTTCTTTCAACGCATAGTTCGATCAATCTTTGAATCCTCTCATCAATGCCTCTATTACATTACAGACAGATACAACCAGTAATCCATTATTAGTCCATTCGGCAATCGTCTTTCAAGCAATTTATCAGTTATTTCTTACCAACGCCAATGTTATCAAGCATTAGCAAAACCCTGTTCAATCATCATGGTAAAATAGTTCATATTGTCACTAACTCACTCACTATCAGTACATCAGTACATTCATCCAATAGCTATCAACAAAATATCTAAGCAGTGACCATCATTATACTCATCACTCCATTCATCAATTAATCAATCATCATCATCATGATCATTACCTTTGTTATCACAATAACATTAGTATATTGTTCCCTCTTAGTTGTGCTCTTGTCGATGAGCTTTAAATTGATGTTTTTTTCTTATCATGAAAACGAAAACTGAAACTATAAACATTTCTAAAAATAGAACCGTGAACAGCTTACGAAACGTTCATATCGGGCAGTTTTGTAAAGAGTACAGTGGACAAGTCAGAAAGAGTACAGTGGACAGGTCAGAAAGAGTACAGCGGACAGGTCAGAAAGAGTACAGTGGACAGGTCAGAAAGAGTATTGAGGACAATGTTTGCAAACAGTAGTGGTGACAAATTTTAAACAGAGAGAATTTAGATCTTCTGAAAAGAGTACATTCAACATTTTACAATTCCTGAAAAAATGAGTGTTGTGGATCGATTTTGGAATGAATAGAGGACAATTTTTCAGATAGCTTTCACGGGCTGTTTTGCAACAAAGTATAGTTAGCCGATTTATTTATATGAGAAAGAGTATAATGAACAGTTCCTGCTTTTGAAAAGAGTATAATGAACAGTTCCTACTTTTGAAAAGAGTATAATGGTCAGCTTTTGAAA
Source organism: Sinotaia quadrata (assembly GCA_028829895.1). Taxonomy (NCBI): domain Eukaryota; kingdom Metazoa; phylum Mollusca; class Gastropoda; order Architaenioglossa; family Viviparidae; genus Sinotaia; species Sinotaia quadrata. The sequence goes on from CM054181.1 coordinate 22,607,190, forward strand.
AATTGTAATAGGTAGTTAATTTTACAGTCGTGGCCTTGGCGTGAGTTTTGCTCGCGATAGATTTATAGTGAGTCAATCTATTTATACAACACTAACGCGTACAGATCAAGGCGATGGCCTACGTACCAGCTTTAGGCATTGCAGTCTTATCTGAAAATAATCCCGTTATGAATGGCAGAAAGGAATGAATGAATATTCTAATGCATGAATAAATGAGAGCTTGAATCGTTCTCAAAGAAACAAAGCATTGTTGTATTTTTCTTCCTAGTGCACTGGTCTGTCTAATCGAATAAAGGTAATTTCTAATCAGATTTGTCTAGAGGGCAGACTCATTACGTGTTTACCAATGATATTAATATACAGGGTTTGGTCATTAATTGATGTGAAGTAATTTCTTGACATTTCGTAAATTTATTAATAAATGTTTGGAGTATTCTTATAATAACGTTACGCTTTGTTAGATACTTTGACATTTTGTCAAACGTTTCCGACATTGGCCGTGTAAATGTATTTTCTTTCATTAATACACTGGGTCAAACATGACTGACTATACACTTGAAATTTCCAGCAAACAGAAACCCAACTCACAGTCATAGTCATCTTAGATGTTTATTTAATTTTCATCTGATGATGAATGTCTTCTTTAAATGAACAGTTGTCGAACTATTACCGGTGCATTAGTATCCGGTACATTAACGATTTGTACTTTTAATCTGATTAATTACACATTGCGAAAATGTCAGTGACTGTTTCATTATGTTACTTACAGTTAATTTGCATTCAGAGTGATTGGATGTATATTTATATAAACTATTATAAAATCTATATGTCTTCAGAGAATGCATGATTTTGTTCTTTTGTTGCTGCAATATGGGAATGATTTTGTTATGCATCTCTCTCTCTCTCTCTCTCTCTCTCTCTCTCTCTCTCTCTCTCTCTCTCTCTCTCTCTCTCTCTACCTACCTATCTATCTGTGATGGGCACGCCTAAATTTAATGAAAATGATTATTATCATTAATTAATCTTTCATAACTAATTACAAGTGATGAGAATATTAGTTTTATTATTAATGATCCTCCAACAAACACCACTCGTCTATCACTTGGCGGATATACGGGCACTCTGAATGTTTTCCCTCTTCCAAAACATAAAACAACATTTACGGTCACATAATATTTCCGTGAGTGGAAAACGTCTTAGTAAAGGAGAAGACTTTAATCTATATTTAGCGAGTCCCCATCCACCCATTTTCTTCTCCAACATAAGATTATCAATATGTGTAAGAATGTCAATAAATTTAACAATACATTTATTAAATGAACAATTAAATATGTATATGACAATAAAAATGAAATAGATTACTTTATATTTATGAATATTCCACGAACTGATGTTTGGATCATCTTAGAATTAAATGTTGCTTCAACGTGTCTTCACATGATTTTCACCGCACAATGTCCAAGTCAACAAAAATCTCCCACAACACGCATGGAAAACATGATGCACTGTTGTATTCTCGCACAAATTTCAGTGCTCTCCTCACCATGTCAGTTCCTTCAAGCAGAACACAATGATTACAGTAATTCTGGTAACTTCAATGTACAAATATTTCTCCCATTTACATCAAATTGTATAGCGTACTTCTTATGTTTATACACTGCAATAGATGTTCCTGTGCCTTCCTGGGCATTCAAGTTTCTGACTGGTGAAACTTGAGAGTTGAAACTCCAAACTTGAAACTTAGAACTCAAACTCAAACTCAAACTCAAACTCAAAACCTGAAACTCAAATGGCCACTTGTTCACCGCAAAATATAATTAAGGAAAGAAAATCTAAGTTTCCTATTTATTACAACTCCATTCTTTCCTACACTCCATTCTCAATTTACAGTTTCCTGCAACAGTATTTACTAGCTTGATGCACACATGGCAAAATAAATAGAGCATATCAAACAATGTCAATGTTTTTGCAGCTTATTTCAAATATTTATAGAAATAAAAGTCAAATCACATAGTACATCTCTACACAAGTATAACATATCAATAGTGGTAATGCATGAAATATTCCAGTCAGTTTAACTCATCATCAAGCGCTAAGGACTGCCTTTCAAACTTGACTTCTCCTTTCAAATCCAAATCGAAAGTGATCAGACAATACAAAAAGTGAATTCTTTAATCAACCCCTTGGCTAGTCTCGATCTCGTAAATTATGATCATAATATAAATAGATGGATAATAGAAAACTACTCACTCAGTTTGCATTATGTCAGTAATTTAGAACAATCTTGCCTCGAACTGTTTACTTCAACTCAGACACTTTAAAAAAAATAACACCATAAGGAGTGACAAAGGTCTGGTTACTCTGACAATTTCGCAATTTATATAACAAACAAAATTTAAAAATAGGGAAAGGCAAATTTACTCGGTCACAACTGATTTAGATTATACTCCATGTTTTAGCACATTCTCTTCGTGAGTTGTTATTTGAACTCTAGTACAAAACACAAGTTACCCGAAGGACATTTCATGCTGACGTTAAACAAGTAATAAAATATTTATTTAAAAATAAGTCAGACAACTCTGCTCTGTCGCAGATTCAGATAGAGAAAACAAGTGAAAGAAATGGTGAAAAAGAGAAGGAAATAATGATTGAATGAAAACGTGCGTTAATACATTATGTAAAAGAGAATGAAGATAAAAAAAAAACCACAAAAATCGAAAATGAGTAATAAGAAAAAGAAATTTAAAAGAATGATTGAAAGAGACCGGCGGGGGGGGAGAGAGATAGAGATAGAGAGGAATAATTGACTGATTGAAAAGAAGAAAGTAAAGAAAGAAATCATAATTAATCCCCACTTGGATCAATCTGAAGGTAGTAGGAAAGAAGTGCTTATAGAGAATCATACAAAAAAGTGCAAGTAAGAAAGAAAGAAAGAAAGAAAGAAGAAAGACAGAAAGAAAGAAAGAAGAAAAAAGAAGAAAGAAAGAAAGAAGAAAGAAGAAAAAAAGAAAGAAGAAAGAAAGAAGAAAGAAAGAAAGAAGAAAGAAAGAAGAAAGAAAGAAAGAAAGATCAGAAGGAACAAACGAAGAAACAAAGGGAGGAAGGAAGGAAGTAAAGAGTGAAGAATGAAAGAAAGAAAGAAAGAAAGAAAGAAGGACAGAAAGAAAGAAAGATCGGAAGAATGGAAAGAAGGAAGAAAGGAAAGAGTGAAGAAAGAAAGAAAGAAAGATGGAATTTTATTTTTTTAAAATGGACAGAGAGAAATATATAAAAAAAAACTTACGATAACAAAATGATTCTATTCACTCTGTACTGGAAGACCCAGCCGCTTCCAAAAGACAATTTTATTTTTCTTTCCAAAATGTTGGATCTCATATAGTTAATCGCTATTTCAACCGATATAAAATTACTTTTATTCCTGAGGAAGAGGCGTAACAGAAATAATAAGTAACATAATATATAGACGAGGGAAGAAAGTACGAATACAGAGAGATACTGAACGAGATTTTGGTTCTCACGTTGCCTGTATTTATTAATTTAATATATGTGCAATTCACACACATTGTCTGCAAATGATAAATAAACATAAATTGCTATTTTGTTGACTTAAAAATTCCTTCTTTTGTCTAGGTATTTGATATTTGCGTTTATACACCAATCCATCTATTAACACGCATATCTATCTATCTATTTATCTATCTATCTATCTATCTATCTATCTATGTATCTGATAGACTGTTGCCGGTCTATTTATCTCTCTATTGTTTATTTATCTGTTGACTTTTCCGCATATCTGCTTATTTGTCTGTCAGGCTATTCACTCATGCATTATCCATGTATTCATTTAATACAAATCTGATTCCAGAAGATGGCGTTATGTGTACTCACGGTTGTTCCATTTTCTATTGTTAACATATTATCAAACTTAAATACGCACACAGCACACAGACACATTTACTCAAACACACGTATACATCCATACAGTCTGACGCATGCATGTGTGCAAACATAGTTACTCATGCCACACTTTTGATCCTAATAATATATCGACTAACACTAAATTAAATCCAGTTTCCATTGTCGTAAACCCACACTTTTGACCCTAGTGACATGTCGACTAAATTAAAAATACAGTTTCCATTGTCGTAAACCCACACTTTTGACCCTAGTGACATGTCGACTAAATTAAAAATACAGTTTCCATTGTCGTAAACCCACACTTTTGACCCTAGTGACATGTCGACTAAATTAAAAATACAGTTTCCATTGTCGTAAACCCACACTTTTGACCCTAGTGACATGTCGACTAAATTAAAAATACAGTTTCCATTCTCGTAAACCCACACTTTTGACCCTAGTGACATGTCGACTAAATTAAAAATACAGTTTCCATTCTCGTAAACCCACACTTTTGACCCTAGTGACATGTCGACTAAATTAAAAATACAGTTTCCATTCTCGTAAACCCACATCTCTGTGACAAGCGGACAAATCACCGATAACAGCTTCCAGACATTCACTGTTTGATGCCGCTGGCTAGGACTCTTCTGACAAGCATGGGTTTCGGAACCAGCGACCAGAGTGACACCAGCGACTCCGGGGGTCGATCCAGCATTACATTTGCAAGTGATTGGCATTCTCATCATGTCGTTCAACATGTGTATGAAAATATACGCACTTTGATTCGGACTAACCTTGAGGAAAGTATCCACTGTAAAAACGTTCTTGTCACAGACGATTTCATTTGGCAGTTTTTTTGTTTTTTTTTAAGCTTAGATGGCAGTCATCGGTGTCCTGTCTCGTGTAGTTGCAAAAACTGCCACAATCAGACCGTTGGCTTTAGTTAATTCTCTGCCGAATAATCGGCACTACAGTCTAATAAAAAACGTAATCAGTCTGAGTCAATAAACGTTCGCATGAAATGTATGATGTTAAAAAGAAAAGCAGCCAAGGAGACTGGATGCATGGTTTGCAACTGATATGATATCGAGACACAATAACTGTGCTATCATAGTAATAGTTTCTGACGTCCAGTAGGAGACAGCACTATCATCCTTTACTACTGTTATTAAGGCTGGTGACGAGGATGGAATAACAACACTAAACCATTCTAAGAAGATAACAGTAATCATGATGTTGCTGTACAAACAATGATATAAACATGCAAACGAAAGGTTGGAAAGGATTCAAAAGCATGAAATTAAGAATTCATAGACAGAAGTAATATTAATGGACGTAATGATATAATAATAAAACTACTGATACTGATGTCATTATTACTATCAATCATCGTCATTATTACTATCAATCATCGTCATTATTATTACTATTATTATTACCACTACCACTATTACTACTACTACTAGTAGTAGTAGTAGTAGAAGTAGTACTAGTAATAATTTTACAACTGAGCTGTTATGTTCGATGAGCTCTCACATTGATCTATGTTCATAATGTACTTATTTATTTTCAACATCTGTACACAGACAGTACATATTAATTTACAACATATGTACAATTCCACATTAGGCTGACGTGGGGCATTTCAAAAGTAAGCGCCCTCAAGCACATGTCAATAATAAAATGCAGTAAGCACATTTCAATAATAAAGGACAGTAAGCACATTTCAATAATAAGGGGCAGTAAGCACATTTCAATAATAAGGGGCAGTAAGTAGACTTGTAAGCCGCCGTATAAATAACTAGAGATAACACTATCTTATGAATTACCTTGAACGTGGATAGGTGGAAAACATGCAAGCAGTAAATGTTGATTTTAAACAATACCTTTGTCTGCGACCGAACAAATCCAGCACGTTCCTTAGCATGCAGTAAAAACAATTTCTTAAGGAATTATATTCACCCAGTAATTCATTTCCGGTTACCGAATAATAGTGCAAAGCAGTAATGCTGGGGTAGTGGTGGTGCCTCTACGAAAGTGTCTTTGAAAATGGGATAACAAACAGAATTAGTATTCACTTGGCTGTCTGTGGTCTCGAGAATCACATTGACAGAAGTGAATAAGGACCTTGCGTGAAGGACACTGCCTGCGAACAGGAAAGTCTGAAAGAGTATAAAGCACCAAAAGAATGTAATGAAGCGTGATTTTTGTAATGCAATAAGCTGTTCTTTGGTTCAGGGAGGGACATGAATAGGAGCTTACAGCCAAAGATATTCCGGAATCTGTTCTTGGTACTTGAGATCTGAAGAGAACATACATGCCAAAGACTGTTGGAACTCTGGGTGCTGAGTATCCGTGTGAATAAGATTAAAGAATAGTTAAGCAACAATCTTAGGGTGGAAAGATAAAAAATATGTTAGTACCAGATGACAGAACTAGGATCGACAGCTTAAACTTATGTCATGGGGGAGGGGGTGGAAACTGTCCAACGAGTCTGTAGAATGTATGTAGCAGGAGGTGATAGTGTTAAACTTAAGGGTGAGAAAAGTTAATTTTATCAGTTTATTAATTGTAATGACGCATGAAAATAAACTCAGATGCAACTATAATGTTAACGGGATGATAATAAATATTCTGAATAATACTGTATGATTCTTACTGCTATCCAAGGCACTCGAATTACGCAAGAGGTATTATAACACTTGACTTAAAGGAAGATTGCATGCAACTGATTTTTAACTGTTGTTGATTTTAATAATCTGTCATTTAGGATAAAAACCGGTGTGGAGTTATCAGATTTAAACTCAGCTTCTGAATTACTGATCTCGGTAGTGACAGCTATTTTCCAGTTCAGTGAATGTCCATCCATTGAAGATAAACGTGACATAAGTTAATAGAACAAAAAGCCCCGATGGATTCATTGACTGATTCTTTATCCCACTTCTATTGTTAGTCAGTTTAGCTTTCATACAATAAATTTCTTGAAATCTATTGTTATGGCAAACTGAATAACTAATGTCTGTAGTAATGCTATTTCATTGTGTAAAACAGACTGTGATAATAGAGATAACAGTTTCAAATTTGAAGTGCGTGAATACAATCGTTAAATTAAGATTAAGATAATAGAATTTTGGAAATATCCACATTCATTTTAATGGTCTTATATGCCAATCTAAAGTCATTGGAATGGTATTTCTAATTGTTTTCATACAAAACGATATGTGTAGGAGTGTCATTTGATGGTCAATTTATTTATTTGGTAGTCAATATAATGCCTAATAATTAAATGCTATGATACAGAAGACCATGAAGTCACGAAATGTTTTACTTAAATTTTGTTTCATATGGGAGTACAATTAATTTGCTATGTGATGATTCTACATAGGTATTTGAATTTAAGTGTTGTGGCAATTGTTATTTTGCTGTAAGTACAAAGACTTTTTGTTCCGTGTAGCAATAATGTTTGCAATTTCATTTCTGCATTATTGTTTACAGAATATCGGTGTGATCTTGTGCGCTAGTTGTTTGAGATCCGGACAAATTCCACTCTTACTGACTAGCAGACAAGGCAGGTTTGGGAAATTGGAATTCCTTGACTAGCTCTGGTTTACCACTGAGGATGGCAAAAGATATTTTGCACCTAGTGGGTGGGCTGCTTAGTGCTAGTTTAGTCAGGTCACCTTGGACTCTGACTGGGTCAAGCGTGTCTCTGTTTTAATGGTGTATCGTCTTATTATGTGTAGAGCATATCTTCTTGCGCAACAATGAACAGAACATTCAGTTTATTTGTGTTTCCCTTAGTCGTGAAGATTTTCGGTTAGTTTATTATAGTATTTAGCGATTCTATTTTAGAGCTAAATAGATTAATCAGAAGGACTATTTATTCCTTCTTGTATTTCCTTTTATTTTGAAATATTAATCGTGTTTTGTAATGTTTATGATACCTTCCTTGTGTATATTAATACTGAGTATATTATTCTGGTTTTGACAGAATTGAGAGGTGCATGATAACATTCTGTTTGAGATTAATAGGCGTTGATAGACTTTTAAACGGCGTACATAAATGTATTTGATTTCTCAACATATCAGACTACTTTGATACTTTCAGTGTTCAAGGGGCATTGTTACCAACATTAAGTGTTAGAGAAGGATATCTGTGGATCTCTTAATGACTTCGGATAGTCATAGGGTGAGATGTCATCTATCAGCATAAGAGCTGGTAAGATTTTTGTGGCCAGGGAGGTAATAAGGGAGGATCTTATTAAGCCATGTGTTAGATGTCTGCTGACCCTGCTGTTTACTCTCTTGGTATTTATAGGCATGCTTGGATCTGACTGCTTTTAGCTAGTTTACTCATGTCATGAAAGGAGATTTCATATGGAGTTGATATTTCAAATTGAAGTAAATAATAAATTAAAATAGCAGTGTGAATGTGTCCTTAATCACAGATGCAGACTTCTGGGAAAAGGGGGAAAGAGTTAAGAGGGATGGAGGTTGCATAGCTTGTGTGGGTGTAAAACAAAACATTGGTACAGGAGAGGAATGCAGCATGAGAACCTAAGCTGACCTTGTGTCAGGCAGTCCAATGAGCTGCATGGGAAAGATTAAAAGAATATCTAAAATTAGTGGGATGTGGGGATGGATCACGTGCATAAATACCTTTGGTGCTATTGACCCATTACACACAGAAAAGCAAGAAAAAAAGGGGTGTACCCATGGGAATGACTGGGTGAAAAACGTGATTAGGAATCTTTTTGAAGGTAAATGAATGAATGCAATGTTCATTGACTCAGTGAAATACAGAGAAACTAATTAGAAAGAACAAGATCAATGAAGAAAGACTCATTATTGATTAAGTATAAATCATGTGTTATCATCTTTATATATTCTATTTATGAATTTTTTAAAATATAAATTGTACTGTTACATCTTGGAAGACTCAGGATTTGACAAGGTGGAAGACAGGTCTGAAAGATAACACTTGACTGATAATGTTGCCTTTTTTTTACAATTGTGAGCTTGATACTGTTACCTGCATTTTCTTCTTATCAAAAGCCAACTCCGGTCGATTGTATAGGCGTTTCTTCATTGGGGACGTGCTTACATAAATGTCCCCCCCCCACACACACACACTGTCTTGTACACTGAAAACAACATTTCTAGATCAGCTATTTTGATCTCAATTTTACTGCTAAATGTTACTTCCTCTCAGTTTACTGCGTTCTACACTCTGAAAGTAGTATTCGCCCAATGAATGTCTTTCTTTTCTTTATAAAATGTCAACCTATTATGAGTGGTAGTTTTGTATACTTTTTTTCAAAAGACAAAAGCTTTCGGTTGATCTGATATTGATATCCTTTCCGCACTCTCTCATTTCTCGAATATATATATATATATATATATATATATATATATACATTTATGTTTCTTGTCACAGATCAGTACGTTGCGTCTATTAAAATGCACTGTTTTCCTAAGTGTCAAAACTCCAGAAAGTGTTTAGTTTTCGTTCTTAATCAATGTTAACACTGCTCGTCATATAATGAAATGCTTTATTTTCATTATTAAAAGGTAACTCTATTCGACTTTAATGAAATGTTTTATTTACTTTATCAAAACCTAAGTCTACTGTACTTAAAGTGAAATGTGATATTTTCATTATAAAACGTTTACAAAATCAGCTTATAATAACGTGTTTCCTTTACCATTTCAATAATTAAGACTAATCTAATGATTATGAAATTTCATGTTTTCATTATAAAACGTTTAAACAAATCGACTTATATTGAAGAATTTCATTTTCATTGTCAAAAGTAAGCACATCTCTACTTATGATGATTTTTTCATTTTAATAATGAAAGTTAACACTACTCAACTTTAACGAAATTTATATTTTCATTATGAAAAGTTAAAACACTCTACTTATAGTGAACTACTATTTTATTTCCAATATCAAAGGTTAACACTATGAATCGTGTGTTCAAAATTAAAGTCCCTTTTCTATTACTCTTGCATTATTTCTTATAAAAGGTATAAGTGCCTCTCGACTGTTCATGTTCATCTTTATGAACAATAACAACTTTCTACTGTCAATGCCTTTCAATTTGCTTGTAATCATATAGAAGAGCAATAAAGAAAGGTGTAAATTGTATCCAATGTGATTACATGATGATTACACATAATCTCGTCAAATCTCGTAAAATGCCAATCCTTTTGAAATGACAGTTGCGATGTAATGTTTTCACATGAAGGTGTGCGATATTTATTTGTCTAATATGGTGGAAGATCTAGATTTCAGACGAACACAATAACAGGAAACCAATATGAAGACTTGTGTTTGTTTTCCTTAAACGGGAGAACCTTAAGAATGAATCAATTTCTTGTAAGAACGGATCAAAATAATATATTTAATATAATTCCCTAGCAAGAATGCATCCAATCTAAGTACTGATATTTTTTCTTCATGAAGAAAAATATTTATTTTTAGCAAAAAAGTTGGACACGCGAAGATTGTTTGAATATCCGATCTTTATTTACATTGCTTTTCAAATAGTCCGTCATTCGATGATCTTTGAAATGAAAGTGGATTTTTATTTCTTTTCTTTAAAATAATGTATTTACTACTTTTGCCTGTACCGCACAATGTTTGGGATATTTACTGACAGATACATGCTATGCCATTGGAGTGTTTCTAATATTTGGTTTTTTTTTAAAGCAAGCCACAAATGAGCCAAACTGAAATGCACAACACATCATCGTTGTAAATGTTCATTTATGGCTCCATACCTTGACTGCCTTTATGCAACGTGACTGGGAGCCAGGTAATCTGTTCTTTTCCTGATAGTCTAAAACTTATTCCGTGAGGTCACTGTGACTATTGTCAGTGGGCTGACATACACATCATAGAGCACGGCACCGAGGGTGTGGCGCGTTCCTGGGTTGAATTGAAAAGCAGTTATTGCTAACTGAGTTGTAGTGAATTATTGTGTTATGCTGACTTATTATTACCATTACTATTTAAAAATATTCACATGCCACGTGCAATTAGAAATCGTTCATTCTTGATTTCTATGGAACCCCTGCAGACCAGATGTTTTTGATATAGGTTTTGTTCTTCATCAAATTTAAATGTATTTTAGTAGACAGATGAAATAGAATAATGTAATTCACATTGCTTTATCAGTTTCAAGCGTAAGTTCAGTATGTCTATTTTTGTGAAAGAACCGCTCATACATTCCTTTCATTCTAGTCGTGAGTGTGTGTGTGTGTGTGTGTGTGTGTGTGTGTGTGTGTGTGTGTGTGTGTGTGTGTGTGTGTGTGTGTGTGCGTGTGTGCGTGTGTGCGTGTGTGCGTGTGTGCGAGTGTGCGTGTGTATGTGTGTGCGTGTGTGAGCGACTGAGAGACAGAGAGAGGGAGGGAGAGAAAAATTAAAACAGAGAAAAGATAGAATGAGATAGGGAAATGGAAAAAGAAAACACATTTGTGCATTTCTAAAATGATTAAATTCCAGTATGATTTGATTTATTTCACAGGCTCAAAACGGAAACACATAAAGATCTGCATGAACATTTGTATGATAGGAAAATTATGCATCACATAAACGACCCACTAAATGTAAAAACAACATGTGTGTGTATCGCAGCGGGGGGTGGTGAGGTAAATGTTGGGTGGATGGAGGTCTTGCGTCTAAGGGTAGAGATATAAGATTAGTATGACGGATATGATGGATGACGTTGGAATGTGGTAGAGTCAACACTACATGGATAAAATGAGATTTAAAGGGGAATGGATAAATGGGTTAAGCAATGAGGGGAGGCTATGGTAAAGGTGACACAGGGGAGATAAGGTATTCATTAAAACAAATCAGTACTCCCGCGAGTTTCAAATTCACGGTTCATTGCCAATGTAATATTTTGCCTTTCATAAAATGAAATGGGAAATTATGAAAGACACTATAATTGCCGCAAGCAATGCGTACTTTAACTTAGCGGCATGCTCTTTAATAATTACAACTTTCACGAGAATGAAAAATAAACATAAATTATGCCATTCTCGTTCTTTTTGTTTTTGTGAAAAACATTAGATCCTAAACATAAAGTATTTCTTGTCTAATGGAATTTCTTTCGTGACAGAATTAATGAGAATTGAAACTTGACAGTGTAGGACAATGGATATCAGACATAATTCATTTTAATAAAAATCGAGTGGTTAAAAAATGGTTGAGATGGAATGACGGAGGTATCGGTAAACGGAAGGATGGGTATTTGGAGGAATAAATGGACAGATGAAATATCGAGACTGACTGAGGAATGTGTTCAAAGACATGTAAATTCCTGCTCAGTTGAATGTTTGAGAGAGAGAGAGAGAGAGAGAGAGAGAGAGAGAGAGAGAGAGAGAGAGAGAGAGAGAGAGAGAGAGAGAGAGACAGAGAGAGAGAGAGAGAGAGAGAGAAGAGGGAATGATTTAGAGATTAATGGTTAGATGGAATTTAAGAAAGGTTTGGAGATTGCAAACAAGAAATCAAAACAATTATATACAAAAAATAGATCCTACCTCGAAAACCATCAAACAAAGGCAGAAACATGGTTTTAAAAATATGATACCTTACATCAGAAAACATTAGGAAACACTTAACATTTGAACTTAGAAAATAAAGCCTGCATGAGAATAATGTGCCCCAAACTGGAAATGCAGAAAATACAAACTCCTTCAGAAAACTTCAGTCAAAACAGAAAGTAGGAAATGCAAAGAAGAGAGGCTACATCATATAACTTTAGTTAAAGGTCAAAATAGGAATGTAACAAAGAGAGGCTACATCATATAACTTTAGTCAAAGGTCAAAATAGGAATGTAACAAAGAGAGGCTACATCATATAACTTTAGTCAAAGGTCAAAATAGGAATGTAACAAAGAGAGGCTACATCATATAACTTTAGTCAAAGGCCAAAATAGGAATGTAAAATAACTTTAACGTTAACTAAACTATGAAACAGGGATACAGAAAAAATACAGTGAACATTAGAAAACAGGAATGTATTACACAGCAGTTCCGGAGTACAATCTCAACGGTTATTTCAAAAAGCAATCCGATAAATTCCTGTAAACGCCTAAATGTCTATTGACCGTAAAGTTCGTACCCATCCATTTGCGTGTGTACGTGTGTACGCGCGCGCGTGTGGTGCATGTATGCGCGCATGTGTGATTGTATGTGTGTGTGTGTTTGTTTGTTTGTGTTTGTGTGTGTGTGTGTGTGTGTGATTGGTTGTGTGTTTGTGTGTGTGTGTGTGTGTGTATTGTTTATCATCGTTTTACGACAGCCACATCATCGCTCTGCAGCTTCTTCTCTAAGTAGTCGTCCGCCCGTCTGTGAGCTTCAAGCCTCCTTCCGACCGAGGAAAGGAACACTAGTCCCTGAGAGTAAAACTGTCACGTAGTTGTTACGAGAGCCGAACCTTTAGGACAGGCAAACAATTTCTCATAGCGCTACTGATGATTTCGAGTTGGAAGAGCATCTTCCAGGATTTATAAGCATAGGTCCTCCAAAGCCCGGTCTTGGCTCTGCATGCGCGTGATGACGATGTCTCCCCAAAGAACGCCACTGATGATTGGACGGGACCTTCATTTCCTGCAGCTCGCGCATGTGTGTTGGTGCAGAGCTGACAACTTTGTCCTGTTTTTATTTTTTTGTTTTTTACTGCTGTTAGTTTGAGTCGTTTGTCGTCAGTGATAGCTGTTTTCTGCGACAAGGGAGAGTATAGGGCTGTGGT
>CM054181.1:22625856-22773356 GCA_028829895.1 Sinotaia quadrata
ATCATCATCATCATCATCATCATCATCATCATCATCATCATCATCATCATCATCATCATCTTCTTCTTCTTCTTCTTCTTCTTCTTCTTCTTCTTCTTCTTCTTCTTCTTCTTCTTCTTACTGTTATATTCTTTTCCTTTCTTCCTTCCTTTCTTCTTTCCTTTCGTTCTCTTTCTTTCTTCCTTTCTTTCTTTCTTTCTCCCTTTCTTTCTTCCTTTTGCTTCTAAGGATTATTATTTCTCTTTTCCAAAGGGTTAATCTGCTTTTCTTTTGATATTTATTTATATTTTCATCACACTTTCTTTTACTTCATATTTTTTTTTCTTTAAGAGTTATTTGCTTTTGTTTTCCCCTTCATTTTTATTTTACTATTTTGACAATTGTTTCTAGTTTTATTGTTTATTATCCCTTTGTTCCATTAAATCAATTATTGCACTTTACTATTCACGTAGTTAATGTTTGTTCTTAATCGAAGTGGCCACTGATTTTAGATTTCTTACAAATGTGCCATATTTTAAGTTAATAATTCGAGATGCCTTTGACTATCTGTATCAATGATTGTATACTAGAGTGTGCAATTTTATATTTAATTTGGATTGAATGTAGTTTTGCAATATATTACATTTTATATTATTTCAACGTGTAACGTTTTGTTAATTTTTGAAATGCTATAAAAGACACGATATAATCCAATTATCGTCAGTCAAATTACTTTCAACAGGCACTCCAATGCAAACAATAGGTGTAAATTTTCTGTGAATATGAATTGCATTCACATGGTTATAAAAATATTTGCAAACAAACTCTAGGTTGTCCTTTGTTTAAAGAAGTGAAGCGAATCTGAAGAACATAAATTTATTTGTCTGTTTCAGATCCCCACTCCCCTCCAAACTGAGTGGAGGAACACATGTGTAGATAAGGAAATTCAACACTTATTGTTATTGCTCTTTATCAAGAGACCACCAACTGAGAGTTGGGTTCAAAATGAAAAAAGGCAAAGGCAATCCTCAGATTTAGAATTTGAAAACAATTGACAAACGCATTTCTGTGTGGCTTTTTTTCTAAGCACTAGTTTCTCTTCAACAAAAAATATAATACCTTATTTGCATCAGAAAATAGCAAGACACAATCAAATACAAAAAGATAAAAAGAAAAGAGATTAAAAATAAAGAAAATAAAAAGGAATAGGTTTATTCCGTTTATTTTAGTTTTCTTTCAAATTAACAGATGTTAAACAAGAAACGGGATAAATTTTATTGTGACAATTGTATCATAATGTGACGGCAACGCCACACAGTTAATGAAAATTATAATTATTATTAATTAATCCTTCATAACGAATTACAAGTGATGAAAATCTTATTTTATTTAATTAATGATCTTCCAGCAGACACCGGTCGTCGTTCTCACTTGGCGGTTATGCGGGCGTTGTAAACGTTGTCTCTCTTCCACAACATTAAGATAAACATTCTCATAATCTCTCAGTATGTGGAAAACGTCATACTAAAGGAGAAGACAAATCCGACTTTAATCTATACTTAGTGAGCCCCCATCCACCTACTTTCTTCTCCAACATAAGATTATCAATATAATCAATTACATTTATTAAATCATAAATCAGACATACATGTGACAAATACAATGAAACAGATTACTTGACATAATGATTTCCTCGAATCCAAATTCGGATAGTTTTACAATGAAACAGTATATCATAAATACAATTCAACAATATGTCAGTACAAATCACAGAATAGAATTGGATTTATTAGAGGTAGGTAATTATTGTCTTTTTACATAACCTGGAGTGTTGTTTCAATAGTCTTCATTTGTCACAATGTCACAATGTCCACATCAAAATGTGTCTCCCTCCTCACAGATCAAAAATCTCTGACACATTATTTTCCTCTAGAGCTAACTTGAGCGTTCTCTTTACGGTGTCAGTTCCTTCAAGAAGAACACTATTACAGTAATTCTGGTAACTTCAATGTACTAGAATTTTCCTGATGTATTCAGCATATTTTTAGCCAAGATACATCAAAATTGTATAGCATACTCTCTTACACTTTACATACACCATTACAAACGTTTCCTGCATCTTCTGGGTCATTATGGTTTATAACCAATGAACACGTGAAATATAACTGGAAATCTGAAAGGCTACTTGCTCACTGCAAAATATAATTAAGGAACAAACCTAAGTTTCTTGTTTATCACAATATAACTCCATTTTATATACATCTCAGGCTTTACTTACAATTTCCTGCAATGGCATTCATTAGCCCGATACACGCACATGGCATAATAAATGCAACATATAAAAAAAACAATGTCAAGTGATTAATACACTACTTGTGAGCAGCCTAGTTAAAAAACATTGTAGAAATAAAAGTCTACTCACATAGTACATCTCTATACAAGTATAACATATCAATAGCAAAATTACATGAAATATTTCTAAGTCCATTCGCTCTCAACCAGGCAATTTAACTCACCACCAAGTTGCCTTTCAAAACGAGACTTTATTCTTGCCACTTCGGATTTAAATTGATTAGATGGTAGAATTTTCTACAGCAAGTGAACTCTTTAATCTCAGCCCTTTGGCTGGTCTCGTTCTCATAAATCATAACCATTGGGCAAATAAAAAAATACCCACTCAGTTTGCATTACGTCAGCAATCTAGAATATTCTTGCCTCGAGCGTTTACTTCAAACTCAAGACACTTTAAAAAATACCGTCATAAGGAGTGCCTAAGGCCAGGTTACTCTAACAATTTAACTATTTATATAACATTTTTTTTAAAATAGGAGAGGCAAATTTACTCTGCCACACAAAACCTTTTTAAAATCCCTTCAACACTAATGGAGGCACTACAATTTAAATTAAATGTTCTATCTATCTATCTATCTATCTATCTATCTATCTATCTATCTATCTATCTATCTATCTATCTATCTATCTATCTATCTATCTATCTATCTATCTATCTATCTATCTATCTATCTATCTATCTATCTATCTATCTGTCTGTCTCTCTGTCTACCCACCTACCTATCTATCTATCTATCTAATCGAAAATCCCTTTAGCATATTTATTCCCTAGAACATAACCAAAATTTGAAAATGAAAATATTTGTTTTTTGTTTTAAAATTAATTTTATAATTTTTTTTTAGCCATACTGTATAAGACTACCTGATCTTTTGACTGTAAATCGATTGTAGAAAGTATAAGCCCATCCTCAAACTGATATTACGTTAAAATCCTGAATTAAAAATCTGTGTTTGTGTGGTGATGGAAACTACCTTTTTTTTATATTATGGCTCACACTGATATTACGTTAAAATCCTGAATTAAAAATCTGTGTTTGTGTGGTGATGGAAACTACCTTTTTTTTATATTATGGCTCACACTGATATTACGTTAAAATCCTGAATTAAAAATCTGCGTTTGTGTGGTGATGGAAACTACCTTTTTTTTTATATTATGGCTCACATTTCCAAGCACAATCAATATAGTAAGAATAAGGATATCCGTTGTATCCGTATAAGGAAATATTGCAGTTTGGATTTACAAAAAAAAAATGATTTCATGTTTAAAAAAATCTTATTAAACACATATTTGTTTCTGTGTTAATAGCGATTTGTGACGGGTGGCACACACCATCCACTCCAAACACACACCTGACTACATATACAAATCGATATGGTAGGTCGCAATCAGGACATATCTATAGAATATGGCTCACCTACAATCAAGCTCTAACACACCTAAGCAGTTGCAGACAGCTGGTGAGTTTCATGAAGGAGCTATTGAATTTTAATACGTAATTAAAGTCACGGCCTTGCGTTCAGTGATTATCTGCAGTCATTCCCTACACCTGACGCTGACGGCTTTGCATGATCTCATATTTGTATTTAAAATCCTGACGGACGCAATAAATGATCTAGTACATAGTCGGTATGCACACTGTTGTTGTGAAACCCTATATATGTCACAGTACGTAGATATTCCCAGAATAAATAATACATTGTATTAATCAATAAACAACAAACAGTCACATAAATGAACTTGCAGAAACAAAGAGATACAGAGATTAGGTGTGTAGCCTTTCTGCATGAAGATACATAATGAAATTGGTTTGGTAAGTGCAGACAATAATACAAACGTCCTGAGATTTATTGAAATATGATTATATTTACTTTAGGTAAGAAAATGTACACTAAGATAACGTTTGAAAAAGTAGAAAATATTGACAATTTGATCTACATTATAGTAAGAAGAAAAACCTATTTAAACAATCTTTTCAGATAGTAAAAGAGTAAATGTCCTTAATAATAGGCAAAGGAAATTATTTCCTCATGCAGTGCGAAACGAAATGTATCTGAGATTAGGTATGGGTGTGCATAGTTATCGATTCACCCTTACTGTCAGAGGCAATGTTATACTTTATTCTATCCTGATGTATAGGAATCATATGTGCAAAGTTTGAAAAAAAAAATTTCCCCACTGATTTTACTCTAATTATATAATAATATCAGACTGAGATAAATTTGTAATGTCAGAATGGCAAATATGTAATATCTATTATATAATAATATACTAAGTTAATGATTACGTCTATAATATAATAAAATCAGACTGCAGTAAACTTTACATATTTTATTTAATAATATAAGAATGTGGTAAAGGTGGCGTCTATTATATAATATCAGATGGGCTAAATGTGACGTACATTATATAAGAAAATCAGAATGAGGCAAATAAATAGTACACAGTCTCGACAATTAGTGCTTAGCTAGCTTTGTTCACTTGTTAACATCGCATGTGTTCTTTGAGAGCCTTGCGAAAGAGATGGATGGTGGGAAAGGAAAGAAAAGGAAGATCCCCTCTAGGACTGAATATCAAAGGTGCTACAAGTGCTCACGCACACACACAAACACACACATACACACATACACACACACTAACTTTGCTTTTTGGTAACTATTTCTGATTGAAACATTAGCATGGGAATAGACACCATCAAACTTCATTCTCGGAAATCTCCACCGCGAATTTTAAAATTAAAAATAAAATAATTAAATAGGGAAACATAAATAACGACACTGGAACATGCTTCCAGAAGAAACGTATACACAAAATCGCCCTAACATCAGGTCGGTAAATATTAGAGCTGCTATTCTTTAAAACACAGAAAATAAATTAACATTAATGTAAATCAATAAAATGAAAGAAACATAGCATAGTACTATAAGATTCGCTTCTTAAAAATAATCCCAAACTTAGAAAGTTGCACTCTTCCACTTCTCTCTTCCTCACTCCATCCCCCCTTCCTTCCTATCCTCTCCATTCCAACAACGAAGAGAGATAAAGACGTATTTACCCACACTATCGTGATACACCCAGTGCTCTGTTACATCTACGTATCTTGCTGTATCGCTGTTACATAATTGGTTCCGATTGACGTCAAGGGGGTCGTGTGCGTCCTAGCTTATCTGGGTCACGAGAGACGACTTTATCTCGTGGTGATTCGCTCCCCTTGTTTTTACATCCCGAGACGACTCTGAGAGGACCTATATCCTAAGAAAGGGTCGTTTGAATCGCGTGGCAGTTAAATTAGCCGGCGAAATTAAATTTTTCCGGTGCAGTGCGAATAATGAGAGCATGGGACGTGCAACACGCATTTTTATGCGCCCGCGAATTCCACACGCAAGAGAGTTTGCGCATGCTCACGACTTTACTTCCATATAAACATGCGTTTATTTCTAATACAGTGCTGCTACAGTTCTGGTTTTATATAGTAAATTAGTGATTTTTTCATATAGTTCTTCCAACACAGAAACAAAACAAAATTATAAAGCGAACAATTCAAACAATGAATATAACTAACAACACATAAGCCCCTCCACCACCACCACCCAACATATTATCATTACCATGTTCCTGCATGTAAAAGTATGAAACGGTAATGTAATTTTTTAAAATAGGTCACAACTATCTGCAATTAACCAGGAAAGCTAATCTTACATTCTTAGAGATGTGTGTAGTTCAAGTTGTCTTTCCAATGTGAGGGTGTGCTTTTGTGAACGCATTTCACACGACGCAACGTTTCTAGGGCATCTAAATTTGACACATTAAGTACATTTCACTACATATGTTCCTGACCATAAGGAAGGGGTCTCTTGCAATGTGCGCTCGGTTAAATTTGTGATGGATGAAAATGGTGGTTGCCCTAATGTTGAGATCGCTTGCACGGCTTCCAATAGATTTTGTCGACTTACCAAAGTTTGTTGTTGTTGTTGTTGTTTTTTTTATGGGGTCCGAACTTTCACAATTCTAAACAAATGTTTCATTAACTCAGTTGGTTTGCATGAATGATGATCATTCATCACCACTTAAATGATAATGATTGATTTGTGCCACAATGAACATATTAGCAAATTTAGATTTATTTTATTGTTTAGTATAAATTTAGAAGGCTCATGTGGTCATTTGATGCTGTAATAACAGATCAATGGATGGCGATAATTGGAAGGAAGAAATGAAAATTATGTAAACAATAATATTCGTGTGTGTGTGTGTGTGTGTGTGTGTGTGTGTGTGTGTGTGTGTGGACAGTAGAAGCAACATAATTAATAGATTAAATTAAACAAAGCAAGTTTGGTCCACACTTAGGGATACAGTATTCTTCCAAAGAATGGGTTTGCTGTTTCTATTGTCAAATGTGCTTAAGTCTATAGCAGAATACTTCTATCAAAACCATAAGCACTAGGGAATATAATTTATTTTTAAAGTATATAAAATCTTTTCTTTTTTTAAAAAGTGAATCAGTGCCCTAACACACATTTCTAGCAGTTTGATTCTGACTCCAGTGCATCTTCCCATGCATACTTTTCGGATGTATGAAACACACGATTATGAAATAGTACGTATAAGATGTATGAAACACACGATTATGAAATAGTACGTATAAGATGTATGAAACACACGATTATGAAATAGTACGTATAAGATGTATGAAACACACGATTATGAAATAGTACGTATAAGATGTATGAAACACACGATTATGAAATAGTACGTATAAGATGTATGAAACACACGATTATGAAATAGTACGTATAAGATGTATGAAACACACGATTATGAAATAGTACGTATAAGATGTATGAAACACACGATTATGAAATAGTACGTATAAGATGTATGAAACACACGATTATGAATAGTACGTATAAGATGTATGAAACACACGATTATGAAATAGTACGTATAAGATGTATGAAACACACGATTATGAATAGTACGTATAAGATGCCTTATGCATGAATTACACGACAGTGCGTGAACAAAATTTAGAGTAGCAGTCATAGGGACGGATGAATTCATATAGATAGATAGATAGATAGATAGATAGATAGACAGATAGATAGATAGATAGATAGACAGATAGATAGATAGATAGATAGATAGATAGATAGACAGATAGATAGAGAGAGAGAGAGAGAGAGAGAGACAGATAGAGATAGATAGATAGATAGATAGATAGATTAGTTTAGATAGGTAGGTAGGTAGAGAGAGAGAGAGAGAGAGAGAGAGAGAGAGAGACAGATAGAGATAGATAGATAGATAGTTTAGTTTAGATAGGTAGGTAGGTAGATAGATAGATAGATAGATAGATAGATAGATAGATAGATAGATAGATAGATAGATAGATAGATAGATAGATAGAAAGAAAGACAGATTGAAATATATACTTTCTTACTACAATATTGTTATGCGTACTGCACGTGTACATAAATGTTTTCTGTCTTAGTTTACACAAAACACGTTATATTCTTTTTGCTGATTTTGTCATTGTAAAGGTCACTTACATCATACATAGTCGCCGCATTCCACCACCTAAGTTATTTTACCCTTTCTCCTAAATCCCCAGAATGCTGTCGTACAAGTTAATAGTCTCAGATATAAAAATTGGAAGTCTAGTCAGCAGAGTCAGTCCCAATTGCTCCATAATCCATAATAATCAAGCACGAGTTTAGCTCATAATGATTACCTACTGATGTGATAAATTTCATTGTCGATAGCGTGACTCTGGCCACTTAAAGTAAATGCGAGTTCGTAATCTCTTTAATGCTATTAATCCATTTTTTAAACCTTCTATGAAATAATTATCTTGTCCATTCAGTTTCGGAGCCTAACTGAATCATCTCCAAACCCAATTTAATAAGAAACACTAAAGAGCTTTAAGAGGAGACACGTATTTTCAGTTCTATTTTAAAAATCAAACAAACAATTCGGCAATGTTACATTTTAAATCATTGTTTATCATAATTGTTTAATATAGTTATTTATTATCAGTAGTAGTAGTTGTTGTAGCATTGTTAGGAGATGACACCGTTGCATAGTTACTTGAATATTCCTAACTCCAGCTGTCTTTGTAATTATTAATGTTATTGTTGCTCTAGTTAAGATTTATTTTATTTGGCAAGAGAGGTTTATTTTATTATTATTATTATTATTATAACAACGGTTTGGTGGTTGCTCTTGTAATAAATTTGAGATAACATGCGCCTGTAATGACTAGCTTTTGGGGTGCACATTCGTTAGAATTGTTAATGGTCTGGAATGAGAGTTTATATCCATTTGTCCCTCCATCCATCAATTTATCTCTTTCCACTCTATTCCTGCGCTCATGGATGGAGCATTCTGCAACAAAATAGTTTGTTTTAGTAATATCTAATGAATGGAACATTTTACAAAAGAATAGTTTGTTTTAGTAATAGTAATGGATGGAGCATTCTGCAACAAAATAGTTTGTTTTAGTAATAGCTAATTGATGGAACATTCTACAACTGAATAGTTTGTTTTAGTAATAGTAATGGATGGAACATTTTACAACAGAATAGTTTGTTTTAGTAATAGTAATGGATGGAACATTCCACAACTGAATAATTCATTTTAGAGCAATAATTAAATACCGTAATAATATAAATAAGAAAAATTCGGAACTAACGTGTTTGGTTGTTAAATATTTTATTACAATTTGATCGTTTTATCATTATTAAGTATGATGTCGTATGACCTTGAAGTACTGTTTCTGTACATATAATCAGAAAGAAAAGAGGAAATTAGGGACCATATACACTGTGCTATCTAAATACTAAAAATGTCTATGTATATAATTTGTTTCCCTATCTTTCTCTCTTTCTCCCCTCTCCTTATCTCCAGACATCTGTGGTTTGATTGTAATCTAAATTTTCGTCGGAAAAACTAGAATTACCCACTTGTAAGCTATATCGTTCTAAAAGGCATGCCGTTAGCACCTCTTCACCTTTCCTAACTAGGAACTCAGGAATATATTCTTGCCCTTGAAAGAGTTTTCTTGTCGCACTTAAAACAAATATGTCCACTTCAACAGCAAGAATTCTGCTTCTTTCATAAAAGTCAGCTCTCTTTTCGTTACTTGTTCCTGATGATGAAGATATGTGCAACGTTTCAGTTACTTTCAATACTACATGTTAACTGTATGATGTGAAAACATACTTAATTCGTATTGTCAAATTAACATTTCATCTAAATAATTACTTTTCTTTTAAACAGCTAGAATATAGTGCTAAATGTAGCAGTTGTTAATGACAATAAACATAGGATATATTGCTATTTGTATGAAAATAAGCATAGGGTATATTGTTGTTTGTATGAAAATAAACATAGGATATATTGCTGTTTGTATGAAAATAAACAAAGGATATATTGCTGTCTGTATGAAAATAAACATAGGATACATTGCTCTTTGCATGAAAATAAACAAAGGATATATTGCTGTTTGTATGAAAATAAACATAGGATATATTGCTGTTTAGAGGAACGGGTAGACGTAGATATCAGATATATATAGCGTTGTTCTATACAGAACTTGTTTAAACCTGTCTATGTTGCTTTTTGCTCAGATAAAGGACCTCAATCCTGCATTCTGTTGTAAGAGAACCCCAAACAAGTGTTTGATAAGTAAAGATATTAGAAGATTTATCACCTGTTTGTTTGTTTCAGGTGAGTCATGATTTTGTCAGCTATAATTCCTGATAATAACTTGCAGGTGGTTGATAGGCATGTGATTGGACGATAGTTGTTTGGTGTCGTGTCTTTCTCTGGATCTTTCATAATCAGAATTGTTTTTTCTTTTACCATCCAAGCTGGTAAAATTCCTTGTTTGTTTAATATGTCTTGCAGTTGTTCAAGCAAGTCTATCATGTAAGGAGGTAAGATGTTTCAACCATAATATTTGTACTTGGTCTAGGCCTGGGGCTTTCCAGTTTGCCATCTTTCGTACCTTCTTCTTAATGTAGGTTTCTATGTGTGACATTTGTGCCATTTCGTTGTGGTTTTTTTTGGTATATGTTTTTTCCCAGCCAGAAACTGACATGCAGAGAGTTGCTTCAGCCATAGTTCCCAGAGTCTGCATATGGAATAATTTTAAAGACTTTTATTTTGTATAATTTCGTGATTAGTGCCCGATCGTATGCAGCTGTTATGAGTATTTCTGTTTCTACTTTCAAACCTGGCTCTTTCAACCATCTGTATATTGCTTGTTTTGTTCATGTTTCATCAGATGTCGTACATACTGACAGGCAAGATTAGGGATTCCATCTATTTGCTAATGTCTCTTTTGTTGTTTTCTTCCATGTTTCTTTGTCTGTTGTGCGAGGTTGGTATATTTCATTCACCTTTACTGCTTCTAACAGTGTCTTACCTTTGTTGGTCTTCAATATGCAGTGTACATGTCCTGTAACTTCTCCTTCAGTTACATATTTCATTTTCTGGAGTCACCTGCCTTCTATTTCCCTAGATGCACAGAACATGTCTAGGTCTGCGTTTGTGTGTGGAACTTTATGTAATGCGAGTAGTTGTCTTGTTTTTCCTGTCAATATAATTTATTTAGTTATTTTTATCCAATCTATTATACCTAAAGTGTAGATGATTAAAGTTATTGCATAATCATTAAGAACATTTTTGTAAGCCCAATTTAGGTTTGACTAGAAGTTTTTCATGCTCTCACTTAGCTTTGGACTTTGCATGTTTTCTTGATGTTGTTGTAGTATTACTAGTTGTAATAATTCTGACAGTCATTTGGCAAAACAAAGTATTGAATCAAGGCAATCACTTTTATACTTCAGTGTATGCAAAAAGAAGGAGGAAGGTTAATGTGACCATGACTCATTATTTTGCTTGCTGTGCATAATTTGGAGAGCCGTGGAGCATTCAGGCAGAAAGAATCAGACCATTCTGGATATCATAAGGTGACCTTGACAGTTTGTTTTTATTGTATCGGCTTTGCTTGAACGAGGGCACTGAAGCATTCATTAAAAATATTCAAACCAGTCTTTTTCTCCACATCAGGTACAAGGTTGATGTGACCTTAATATTCTGAAAATTTTGCTGACCGTGTTTGAATGAGGGCACTGAATAATTCATTAAGAAAAGATCACACTATTTGTTATCACTATTCTTGCGTTGTTAAACAGTGTGACAAAGACACAAAGGAATTTCAGACTTTGTTTTGTTCACAACACTGTAGCGAGCGGAAGTGGCAGTTAGTTGGGTAATGTCATTTCACTGGAGTGTAGTGGAGTGATATAATCCAAATGTTTATTCTCCTTGATCGCATTTGTATCACGTGACCTTTTGCAATTTTTGAATATTCGAAGAAAAAGTCTTGAGAGAGATGTTACGTACAGCAATACCAAACTGGTATTTGGGTAGATACCAAAAGAAATATCAAAAAGTGCTTTTTTAAATGGAAGCAAATATCCCGATAATTAGCAATTGACACATTTATTTGTTTGTTTTAAATTTTGTTACATATGACGTGTATTTGTAACTTCGTATTTGAGTTTGTTAATAAATTATAAATTGTGTAATCTCTACCTTCTGAGTACGTAAATTGTTTAACAACTTTAATATTGTATTCATGTCTGTGTAGGACTGCTCTGTTACGTGTGAAATATGTTGTAAATACATGAAAGCAAAAGACACACATCAGACTGTTTGCTATCTTATTGACTAATAAAACACACTGAGCTACTGGCCTACCATTGACTAAGAAAACACACCAAACTTCTGACCTACTACTAAGAAAACACTGAAAATACTGACCTACCACTGACTAATAAATACACAGAGCTTCGGACCTACTACCGACTAATAAAACACACTCGACCACTGGCCCTTGAGTAATTAGAGACAATTATTAATTTTGCATATAGAAAACTGCGCGTGTTGATCTCCAGGTACCATGCCATCCATAGATTAAAATGCAGATAAAGAATTTCAGGAAACTTAAGAGAATCTAAACCAGGCCATCATGTCTCTGTACATTTCTGTTTTGGTGGAGTACTAAAAAATCTCAGAATCAAATAAAATAATTAAATAAAGTTAGCGTGTGTAGACTAGAGTAAGATGTTTCCTTAAGAAAATTTAAATGATGTGGTTATCGGTATTTAGCACATATTTAATTTATTTTAAAAAATATTATGATCCTAGACTAAATCCTGTTGTAGATCAGTTTAAATATATTTATCTACTTATATACTTATTTCGTCTAAAAACTATTAAATATACTTATCTACTTATATACTTATTTCATCTAAAACTAATAAAGTACCGCTCTCTGTAAAATCATACTTTAATTTCTTTTCTTCTTTTATAAACTTTCTAATAAGTAAGACAGTTTTGTCAGAAATATGGCTTTTTATTTTGTTTCATTACTTTCTTTACTTCGTACTTCAAACATTTTTTGCTGTTTTTCAGTTATTTGTCAATAACGTTAATATCCAAGATGCAGCACACAAAATTGCAGAGAGTCAGGCCATAATAGATGCACGTTGCGTGTAAAAAGTCATGTAGGATTCTTGAGGATTATAATATCGTGTTCGTTTAATATTTTTGATATTATTTTTGGTAATGGAATGCGTCCATATGGTTTTTATTTATTTTTTATTTGCTTGTTTACCCGCTTCCATTTTTCTCTAGTGCATTTTGCAAAATGTGTTTTTGACAATTTTAGATATTCTTTTTATCTTCTATTATCTATCAACGGTGCATCGACGTTGACGGCGACGATGATTTGTAATGCACATTTGATGACGACGATGATTTGTAATGCTCATTTGATGACGAAGATGATGTTATTACGAAGCTACTGCTGATACCTTCATTGGCAGTGAAAGAAAGTGTTTTCCACGGAGGAGGATGACGACGATGATGAGTGAATGGAGGCTTTGACGACTTTATGAAAATGAGGGCAAAGGTGAGAGACGGAAAGAGCTTGGCAATAATTATGAAAGCGTCGTTCACACAGACATTCTTGACACGCACGTGCGTACTGGAATTTGAGAACTAATGCACACGGTTACAAAATAGCACAGGAATAGATTTTCTTTTGCCGGAAGCGTATTTTGGGAAGAAAGATACCAAGTTCAGGTTAAAAGACCGGTCTACAGTTCTAAAAGTAACTATTTTGTTTTCGTTTCCACGTCATGTAATGTAAAGATACGGATATCATTAGATGCTTAGGTTGAATAGATGTGATAGTGTGTTGTGTTACACGCTATTCTTTTAATTCTCTTTTGATTGGTATGACTGTTTCTGTTTTTTAATATCACACATGCACATATATAAATAAGTACACATACGCAAACACACACACACACACACACACATACACACACACACGCACGCACACACACACACACACACACACACACACACACACACACACACACTTCTGCATTTTAGCAACTGCACACGTTTTGCAGAATATATAGCTTCATTATTTGCTAAATCTCTATTCCGCTGATTGTGTCCTGCTTTCTGCTATATGCTCAAGTACGCTGTGATCACAAAAGTAGCACAGATGAAATGCAAACTAGATCTGTCGCCATGAATAATTTCATTTAATAATTTGTGATACACAATTGTGTCTTGCTCTCTGTTTATGCTCAAGTCCGTTGTGCTAACAAAAACTAGCACATATTAAATGCAAACTAGATTCTGTTGCCATAAATAATTTCATTTGCAACACACATTTGTTTAATTATTTTGTAAGAAGAAATTGGGTGGAGAGGGGCTCGCTAAATATAGATTAAAAGACGAATTTATCTTTGCCTTTAGTAAGAAGTTTTCCACCAACGGAAATATTGAGTGACGGTAAATGTTTGTCTTTAATGTGGTTACAGAGAGAAAATGTTTACAGCCACCGCATATCTGCCAAGTGAGAGAGACGAGTGGTGTGTGCTAACAAATTATTAATAACATAAATCAAGATTCTCATTACTTTTAATTAGTTATTAATAATCATAACCATTAACTAGGTGGAGTTGGTGTCACAAATTCCAAATACAGATGAAAATCTCCAATGATTCCAAATGCAGACTCAGCAAATCCATAGATGAAACAACATAATATCTACTATCTGAATGTCAATTTCTGGCTGGAACAGAATGCACCAAACAATACAACGAAGTGGCAAAAGTCCTACATAGAAATCTATGCAAAATCTATTGAGCAAAAACACCGGAAAGAGTATGGTTGCCGAACCGAAAGCAGTCAGAATAAGTTAAAATACTGTGGGGCTTTAAAATAAGAAAGGGTCGAGTGATTCCTGCACAAAGGCCCGATATTATAGTTGCCAATAACACCAAAAGAGGAGCAAAAACATCGATGCTGCTGTTCCAAGTTATAGAAACATAAAGACGAAAGATGGAATAAAAGAGAAAAATTCCATGATCTTTGATTAGAAATCCAGAGACTGTGGAATGTAAATGCAGAAGTAATACCTGTAGTGATATGATCTTTGCATAACATAACACCTGAATTAGAAGGTTATCTGAATAATATGCCTGGGCAACACAAAATTGCCCCATTGCTAAACGCAGCGCTGTTCGGATGTGCTCATATCCTCCGTAAAACCTTGGATCTCCCAGAATCTTTGTAAGATTCTGAGACCTTGGTTCATAACCAACAGTCAACAAAGTCGTGCAAAATGTTAATAATAATACTAATAATATTATATTTACTATGTTTTAACATATGATTAAATTAAATTAACAAATATGTGAGAAGCAGTAGCTGGTATAGCAAATAGTCTCCCCTTATTTCTATTTTACCTTACACACCCCAACTCCAGTATGGCTCGAATTCAATCCACCTCTCTCTGTGTGCTACCGTACTCGAGTACGACTCGACTTTATATTAACCCGGAAGTTGATTTCCTCCGCTTTAAAGCAAAACCAACCAGTCCACTACCAGACATTGTATCTACTACTTAGATTATTGGGTTATTCTAGCATGTATGACTATTAATACATTTTAACATTAATTATTCTTTGAGAAATTGTATACTTCTGGAATATTTCCATCCGAAGAGTGACATATTTTACTCAAACTTGCTGGATGCTTGCGTAGAATTTCTGTATGTCTACTGTTAACCAAGAAATGAAATAAATTGTGTCAATGCTGAAAATTAAATAATAACCTTGCACACACATTTTACAGGTAAAGGTCTTCATATTCAAACATATTGAGGCTATTTATATGTATAAACATAAAACTAACTGCAAAACAAGCGGACAACAGTGAGGGAATGATATGGGAATCCAGAGATTCTGCTCACCTAACCATGGTTTGAATGGCTTACCGCATCTTGTCTTTAGCAAATTTCTCGTTCTAACTTCAGAGGGGATAGCATGGAACAGTTACAGAGAAGTGGAATCAGAGCTCCGAAGACTGGGAAATTCGGAGACACATTGTGAGAGACGTCATAGACATAGAGGTCTGGAGTTAAATCGTCCAAGAAATTGTCATTGTCCTAGATGTACGACTCCACAAAGACGGTGTAAAAAACATTAGATAGAGAGACATCATAGACATAGAGGTGTCCTAGATGTACGACTCCACAAAGACGGTGTAAAAAACATTAGATAGAGAGACGACTGTAAGAAACAATATATAGACTGTATTAGATTAGGTTATAAAACATAGATAGATAGATAGATAGATAGATAGATAGATAGATAGATAGATACTAATAGATAATAATACTAATTTTCTGTTGAAATCTCTCCAATAAAACCAGTCGTGTATATCGTTGTTTGCATCCTCTAAATATGCTTGCAAATTAAACAGCAGTAAAATTAGCATTAGTCTCCATTGTAAATGAATATATTTATGCAGCATTACTCAATTATCTTAAAATTTACTTGTTATATCATCATTCCTGATACATATATACAACTTCGAATATTAAAAATAATATATTGATATTTTAGAAGAATGTCATTACTTTTTTAAGTCGTCAGAATAAATCATTATGAAAAAAATACATAACATATTAGGAAAGAAAACCAAAATTCAATGCTTTGAAATGTCTATTCCCAAAAAATATAACTTGATTCACTCCTACTCGCAATCCTTAAATAATGATCATTGACGTCATCTTCTGGACAAGACCCTGTTAAAGAAGGCACAGTACAAGACAAGTACGAAAGTCAAGTGTCAGAGAAAGATTTGTTTCTGAATTTATTTTTAGCAGTAGTATAAGAAACATGAATGGATCGAATGATGTTTGCACTAGTGACGTATCTGAGATTTGATTTTTTTTCGTTTTGAAATATCACAAAAGTGTTCCGTAAAAAATTTAATTACATCCTGTTCTGAACAATTGACAGAGAGCTGGGAAATTGAGAGGTAGAATGAGTTTTAAAAGACTGATAATAAACTGCAATAGGTGTTGTAGACACAAAGTGTGCCTACGTACGCATCAAAACACTCATATTATACACATACAAATCACATACACACACACACACACACACACACACACACACACAAACACACAAACACACACATATATCAGAGAGAGAGAGAGAGAGAGAGAGAGACTAAGGTGTGATTGATGAAAGCTACACACAAACGCACACATGCATACACACAATCATACTTGTGAGGTTGTATGCATATCACAGTGTTTTAGGTGTGTCCATGTTGATCATTAAGACATCATATTTTATCACTCCCAGTTTAGTATTTTACGAGTTTAACGTCGGTCAATAGGTGTATGATTATTATGTATGTTTACTTTCATTAATTAGTATTATTGAAATATGATGTATGATTATTATTGTCAGTTGCTGAGCAAAATTAATTAAAATACTACTTGTCTCTTAAAAGTTCCACGAAAGACCACACATCTAATGTTAACAAAATAGGGAACTTATCTTGCCCCAACACCGTCTCGCTTGGGTTCTTGTGACACCACGCGGCCTTCGGTGGAGAATGTGTCCTCTCCTCTTTCGATGAAGCTTGATTTTGATGATTAGAGCATCTAGTGTAGACCTCCAACTATAAAACCATGATGAACCATGAAGAAAACACAAAGAACTGGAAACCATGAAGAACCATGAAGAAAACACAAAGAACTGGAAACCAAGCTGGGAACCAAAACTGGAAACCCAAGAACCCTTTCAATCCAATGGATGCAATATTAAATATTTTGTAAAATTAATTTAATTGTGAATATATCCACAAAACTAAATCTCGGTTTACATTTTCACTACTCTACCGTGCAAAAAAAAAAA
Source organism: Sinotaia quadrata (assembly GCA_028829895.1). Taxonomy (NCBI): domain Eukaryota; kingdom Metazoa; phylum Mollusca; class Gastropoda; order Architaenioglossa; family Viviparidae; genus Sinotaia; species Sinotaia quadrata. Next base: position 22,643,494 of record CM054181.1, read on the forward strand.
AGAACACGTTAGAAAACAAAATAGTCACTTTAAATGATATCCTTAGACATAATAAATAAAAACATTCGTCTACCGTTTTGCTGTCAAGAAAGGGTTAGAAAAACATTATCTCAGTAAAGATTATTATGAATCCATTCCTAATTATTCACTCTTTTATTCCTTGTAAATCGGTATGACTTCAAATATACTCTGATGCTAGATATTCGACGATTCTCTTCTGGACCTTACGTCCAGGATGGTGATAGAACAAGAAATTCTGAATTCTTTCTTCAAGTCATAGGATTTGGATCCTGTTACGTACAATTTACGTCACATTGTATTCCTGCACTCTCTCTCTCTCTCTCTCTCTCTCTCTCTCTCTCTCTCTTCCTTTCACATTAATGACACTCCGTCTTATATAGAATTATATTTTTAATAATTATTTAATGTGTTAGAACTAACGTAGATCAACAAAACTCCACAGACACTGACACTTATGTACATCAACTTTAATTAGCAAGGATTATAGAAATACAGTATGATTATTCCAGAATTCATGTCCAATTTTAATGATTACATTCTTTGAATAATGAACAGTGTTGCACCTCGAGAAAACACTATGTTGCGTCAAAATCTAAATTAGCATCTTCTGACTTTTAATTCTTCACACATAATGATATTAGCTACTGAAAAAGACAATACCAGGGGAGACTTCGTGCCAAACTGGAACGCAGCAGATGTTTCTCCACAACTTCAGCAGACAGATGGATAGATAGATAGATAGATAGATAGATAGATAGATTGATTGATAGTGGTAGATAGATAGATAGATAGATAGATCGAGAGATAGATAGATAGATAGATAGATAGATAGATAGATTGATAGTGATAGATAGATAGATAGATAGATCGAGAGATAGATAGATAGATAGATAGATAGATAGATTGATTGATAGTGGTAGATAGATAGATAAATAGATAGATCGAGAGATAGATAGATAGATCGAGAGATAGATAGATAGATAGATAGATAGATAGATAGATAGATAGATAGATAGACATATAGATAGGTAGTAAACGTATGTTGTTTTCATGTGTTTGTGTGTGCGATCATCGGTTGTAATATTTATTTATAATGCAATTAGGAATTAGATAAATTCATTTGAACACATAAACAAGTGTACATTCTGTATCACACTAATAAAGTGTGGTGTCGTGCTACGTGTAAGTACTACAAAATAAGTTCCCGTTTGTCTCTTTGTTTTCTTTATTAACGTTTGCTTCTCTTGATCAGCAGTTTCTTGACACAAATGCTCCTCAATCATCCTTTCATTAAAGTTTAATATCATCCATGATTTGTATCATACACAAATGCTACTTAATCTTCTGTTCATTAAAGTTTAATATCATCCATGATTTGTATCATACACAAATGCTACTTAATCTTCTGTTCATTAAAGTTTAATATCATCCATGATTTGTTATCATACACACATGCTCCTTAATCTTCCGTTCATTAAAGTTTAATATCATCCATGATTTGTATCTTACTGGTCTCACACTACTATCCGAAAATTCTATAGTTATTGGAGGTCAAGTTTACAGGATAGGTAATTATGGACTTTGAACCAATTTCAAAGGATATGAACCAAGGCCGTTTCTTACGTAAACCATCGGTTCTTTATCTTTCGAGGAAATGTGCGGTCACGTGATAATGTATAGTAGAAGTGTCATCAGGAAAGCCGGAAAACATCAGTAGTTTATCTCACACAACAAATCTGAAATAAGGAAAACACAGAACAAGCAAAGGCAAGTGCTAGAAAAATAAATATGAACTTAATCACACCCACAAGACCATGTGCAAGCGATCTCTTTAATGAGAATACAACTGAGCTAGGGAAGAGAATAACGACAATCTTAAAGTGCGTGGGTGGAAAAATAATGAGGAAACTAACCACACAAACAAGAACTCATGGGCTCCTGCACTTTACTATACAAGCTGCGTAGATGTTTGCAATTTATTCCTGTGGCCTTTTATTAGCAAGGAGAAACTTACGCAAGCAAAGCGGATCGGAAAGCTTAGGTGAAGTGAGTGGAGGTATGCGAACTTATGACGACATTTATTTACATCCAATGGGGAAGGCCACTATAAAGCACCTCGTCATGAGAACTAATCTAACGATATGAGGCTAGGTTGATCTATCTATACTGTTTTCTTTTACATTTATTTACATCCACTGGGAAAGGCCACTATAAAGCACCTCGTCATGAGAACTCATCTAACGATATGAGGCTAGATTGATCTATCTATACTGTTTTCTTTTCCATTTTTTAAAAATGTTGCTTTGCTGTCCCTCCCTTATTTCTCATGTGTTATAAAAGCCACCAAAATTGGTCTCACTGGGAAGTATGCCAAGATGTGTATACACAACAATCTATAATAAATTGCAATTCCAGATTATACTTACTGTGTATGGGTGCGTATGTAAAGTGTCTTAGGAAAGGGGTGAACAGCGGATGGAGGAGGGCGATGGTGGTGGTGGTGGTGACAGCGAAATGGGGTAAAGGTTCGATGGAATACATTTTATTCTCGGTCGTGTAACATTTATAGATCGCTGTTTACTTTTGTAGACCATGCGCGCATTCTTGAAATGTCTTCATTTACGTATCTTTCATTTTATTTTTCTATTTACAAAGGGTTTCTCATCTTTACATTTCCATTTATTTAAAATTAGATATGTATAAGCATCGGCTTAGTCTATGTGCCATGAATAAACACAATAAAAGCACTTAGGGTAACATCAATTTGCAAATGAAACAAACATTTTAAAAAGGGAAATACTTAATGACAGAGAATACGCTCAATAATAAAATAAAAATAGAACAAATCAGGAAGAAGACGTTTTGTTAGTTTGCAAAAAACCCAAACAAACAAATGAATCAATTCAAACTGGAGCATAATAAGACTCACGGCCTGTTAAAGAGTTGTCTGCTAAGTTCCTCCAAATCAATTATATCCCACTGCGCCATCAAGGCTGGAGATCAGCTACTTTAGTTTTGCACTAGTTTAGCTCCAATTTACTGTGGTTTTTTTTTTCTAAGCCAACGACATCGAATATAAAATTACTCAACCAACCAGCTGACTTATTAGATAAATAAGGGTCGTATAGTGCTTTTCTTCTTTGGCAAAATCTAAACTCTGCAACGGCGACAGAATGCCCGTGTTTTATTTCCTTCAATTTACAGAGACAGGGTCCGGAAATCGCTAGCGGAAGTTGGAATTAGTGCGATTGAGACCCACCACGCAGCTATTGATTGTTGAGATGTTGCGGACTGAAAGACTTGAGATGATTATATGCCATAGGTGTCGAATTTCCTTTCCTAATAAGTTCCCGTGCCAATTTTGTTTGAGAAAGACTAAATTAATTTTTATACAGAATTACAAAATAATGATAAAAAAATAATACTATTCGTAAAAGCAAACCTGGAGGGCACCTACAATTGATTTCTTCATCATCGTCTTCAGGATCATCTCAACCATCTTCAACAACAGCAAAATGGATATTCTTCTTCTTCACGTCAATGATCATAACGAGGTGACGATAACGATAATAATTACAACTTTGCTGATTGCTCGGGACATGAATTTTGCTGCAGGCGCTTGAAACTATAAAACATTAAATAACTAGTCGTCACTTCTGATTAATGAAGTGCATGCAGGAAAGTATGGACAAAGAAAAACAGGCAATAAAAAGTAAATTATTTTCTTTGGAACCTTCTCACTTTAATTGCTTGACTGCTGGAGACAAGACAACATATTAGTCTAATTACATATAAGTATCAATCTGATACAGCGTAAATGACTTCGGAATAACTTATCCACAATTACAAGTTTAAATCAATAAGGAATAACTCCATATGAATCAAATTAAGAGTGACGCGACAAGCCGCATTTAATGATCTTAATTAACGAAGTACACTTCCATTTGTAAGTGTACCATAATCAGAACAAGGATAAAAAGAAGACAAATTTCATCTTGGCTCAGTCAAAAGACCTGTATCCGATTTTGAGAGGAAAGGACATCCTATATGTAGGTTTCTGCAGCCAAAATGTTTCTATATTTAAATTTACATATTAACCAGGTCAGCTTATTAATGGCCTGAAACACCTTAAATTTGATTACATGGATCTTAGTTCTATGAAACCTTCAGCCAATCAAAGCCAGTGATCAGAAAAGGGATCAAAAGCTTTAGTCTAGAAAAAGTTAACTTGGCCACTCGTGAGCTGTGTATTTCCGATTGAGATAGATAATCTCACATTAATTTGCATAAATGAAAGGTGGGAAAGAAAAACTGAAAAAAACTTGTTCTGACTAAATTCCAACGCCATGCTTGGAGTCTTTTGTTCGCCATCTTTGCTCGTCATCAACATTTGTTCGTTGTTTTCATTAGCCACCAGTATAGACTGACAACCATTTTCCCATCACCCTACTCGATAGTCCGTTTGTAGCATATAAATCTTCTTTTATCTTGCTGTCCGCGCTACCAAAGGGCTACCAGAGGTCGCGTACGATGTCCCTTATCGAGCCTTGAGTGGACCTCGTGACAGAATTTTATTACGTGCGTCTCTAGTGGCCGCTCCGAGCGACCAAAAATGTGCCCGACAGTGTGTACGTTCTAGTCTCATTGTGTTAACACAGTTTGGAATGAAGTATAATTATTTTCATAACCACTGTTTTGTACTCTCTTCACACACACACACACACACACACACACACACACACACACACACACACACACACACACACACACACACACACACACACACACACACACACACACACACACACACACATACACACACATTCTTAGCCTAATGAACAGTGTTGCAGGTCGAAAATACTACGTTACGTCAGAATCTAAATTAACGTCTTCAGACTTTTAATTCTTCACATATAATTATATTAGGTAAATTTAAATTAAATTGTGTGCAATATTGGTCGTGATGTTTCCTGTCGTTTATTGTTGCATGTTGCTTGTAAGTGAGAGTGCATAATTCACGGTAGAATTGGAAGAGGTTGCCGTGTCATTCAATTATTGTATGTTACGTTTTGTGACAAAACACTTTCACCATTTCTTTTTTAGTTGAAGTATATGATATTGTGTAGAGATAAGTGATAAATAATCTTATTAAATTTTGCCACCTGTAATCACTTACCTACCTTTAAATCACTTCCACTTCACGCAATCACGACAATATATAGTAGGTCCAAACTCGCGTAGTTGTTACATATCTCCATAAAGCTAACAGCAAAGATTGAATTACAGCATCTCTCACCCCCGTGAAACTGAATGCCGATGGTATCTCTAGATAACAGTCTCAAAAATCTCTTACCATCGGTGAAAGACTAATTTATACGAATTTGCCGAAAAATGTCTGAATAAAACGTCTTGGTAGCATAAGAGAAGAAATTATTATCTCTGGAACCGCTGCGCAGCAATGACAGACTTGATTGCTTCATTGAATGGTCACGTCATTACAGTCTTACAATGCATCGCCATTCCGGAGTCTATGTTCATTATTGAATTCCATTTCCTGTGTAAAGTTTTGAAGTTGGACGAAAGTAAAAACAGTGGTAATGTCGCGTCCTCTAGGTCACTTTGAGCTGGGTATTGACGAGTTTGTTTTTGTTTGTTTGAACAAATGTTTTATATCTTTTGTGTATATTTTGTGCCATATGATGGGGAATTATCCCAAATATTTTAATATAAATATTCATATTTTGATTTATAATTTTAAATGAGATGCTATTTGTGATTAGCATGATTTAAACATTTTAAATTTAAAAAAAAAATTTTTTTGAAGTGAAGTCCACAATGGAGAAAGGTGAAAGGAGAAATTAATCTGTTCAGTGAGTAGTAGCCGCTGGGCATGATGCTATTGTCCAGTAGAACACTGGAACCATGACCTCTAAGAAATAGCACGCCCGCTTAAACATTAGATCTGGAATCTTGGTTTTGGCCTTGGTTAGGTGTATGCATTTCTTATGCTGACGTAATAGCGAATTTGTTTCTGGAGAGGTTGTATGTGTGCTGACGTAATAGCGAATTTGTTTCTGGATAGGTTGTATGTGTGCTGACGTAATAGCGAATTTGCTTCTGGATAGGTTGTTTGTGTGCTGACGTAATAGCGAATTTGTTTCTGGACAGGTTGTATGCGTGCTGACATGTTGGAAGGTGCGAGAAAGTCATGGATTTCAATTTCATTGGATCAGGAGTGAGTATGGGTAGAGATAGATGTGGTTTCAAGAGTAATAAAAGCAAGATAGAAATTATATTCCTCACGAGTCTTCGCATCGGATCGCCGACGGAGATATTCAACCGACAGCAGCGCTCATTCTTATTTTAGATCGGCCTACCGGCGAACCCACGCCCACATACTGCAGTCGTCAGTCCACCCTACACAGTTACTTCTAAGCGGTCTCATGACGAAGTCAAACCATTTCAAGCAGTCGTCAGTCTACCCCCACAGAGTTACTTCGAAGTCAAACCATTTCAAGCAGTCGTCAGTCTACCCCCACAGACTTACTTCGAAGCGGTCTACCGACGAGGTCACGCCCCAATCCGCAGCGCGATATCCTCATCGCCCATCGCAAGAAAATGGACACAGATGACATCGATTGTTGTCCACACAACCACGAACACCTACAACAATGTATCAAGCAAGTGTGCACCAGGATACATGACACACTTCACTCCACCCACTACTACATCTACGCCACACCAAATGACCTCTACACCCGCATGATCAACACTTTTAATTCTGCAAAATGGACGACAATTCATAATGATGATCATTCAATGGCAGAAAACGACAGATCAAGTAACTAAAACAAGCACTACAGCTACAACAACGGAAACACAGTCGGAGCAAGAAATACAGAACAACTGACACAATCACCTTCTGCAGCCGTGGAAACCATTACAAACGAGACTCAAACCCAAACAAACATCAGCTAACAAGACACAATACACCGAATCTAGTTCACAGACAATCAAGAATAAAAGAAGAAGACCCCCTTTAAAGAATATGAGATCAACGTCAAAGAACAACATCAGACATCTGGGCAGAAATACCTAACCTCAATGCCATCAAAATTCTGCACTCAAGATATCTATCAAGCCTTCCCCCAACATACTTTCTGTGGTGGCTGTACCAAGCTATGAAACACAATACACATCCACTGAACACAACCCCAGTATGGAATCCGATGGCAATTTCAACCAATGCACTATGGGAACCGGTGATGCAAAAATAGGAAAACCGAGGACAGTTACAACTCGGGTGAAAATACAGCAAGGGTCTCAAACTTGGTGGAAAATCACCTACAGTACAGCAAATGTTTGAAACAGTTCAACTCAAAATGCCACCACTCCATGGGCGAAGGTCGGTCTGGTCCAAAACCGACGTGCTGCACGCATGTTGGTGAAAATAGGACTGCTACACCGGTATCCCGACTACGGTCAATCTTCTCCACATTCCACCACTCCATGGACATACGAATATTAAAACAAAATTCAACAACAGTTGTGCCACCACCAATGCAAGCAACAAAACTCCAACAACAACACAATCACCAGACTGCAAAAACACCGACAGTGCTCACTAAATACTCATGTCCCACTGGAGCACTACAGATCAGAGAACGTCTTATGACGAGTTGATCCACAAAAAGCTCCAGTGGTGATGTAAAGCTGTTAGCATAACGACCACCACCACCTACATTAATCACTCTTTGCAAAATTACTCTTTCAGCAAGTGTTGAGACTGGGCCCCTCCCTAGCACGGATTTGTATATGGAACTAGATAAGGGAAAGATGTCTCAGTATTATGTGGATGGTTAGATTTACTAGGAATGCTATACTATTTGCAACATGTTAAGTCTTCAGTTTGTTCTGCAGAGGCAGACGCTGAAATTAGTGAATGTAGTAAGTTTCAGTATACTTAGGCTCTGCAATTACCTATGTTTCAGGTTTTTCTTTCTTTTTGTCTCCTTTGTAGTTCATTTTCTATCTTATTCTGAAATCTATGATGAGAGCTTTGGATGCCTGATTCTGATGTATTTACGCCATGTCCTTTGGAGCATCTACCAGTGTGACATATCTCACATTGAAGCTGAAGTGAAGTCCTGATTGTGATACTGACTACAGTGCAGCTTAGATTTAATCAGGCTTTTTAATCCCCTAAAATAAAATCGCCGTATAATGGGAATGTAAGGAATACAGTATTTTGATGATCCTTTAAAGATTTTTAAACTTTTCTTTTATTAAATGTTTAGTAATTGTTTAATCGTGCACATCTATTAATGAAATGGGAGTTTGTACTTTATCATAACTTGTAGTGATAGTCTCATGGCTATGTCTTGTTCTCTGCCCATCTTTACACCTATTTATGTGCCAAATGTATAACATCTATTTCTCTGTGTAATAAGTGAGCGAGGGCCGTAGGTCAAAATAGTCGGCGCACTGAGCATTCTCGTAAATCTTAACCTATCCATACGATAATAAAAACTACTCATCTAGTTGGAACTGGTTTGCATTGCATCACCAATTTCTAGCATATTCTCAACTCGTTGGTTATTTCAACTCTGACACTTACAAAAATACCGTTATAATGAGTACCGAAGACTGGGTCACTTCAACAATTTAACAATTTATCAATACAGCAGTGACGTTTTTGAAACGTGTAAAGAAATTGTATAATAGTTACCTGTTGTTTTCGTCTCTCATATTATTATCATTATTATTATTGTGTAATTATATCAAGTGTCGTGGATGAATACTTTTTTAAAAAAAAATTATCAAGGGAATAGATGGACTCTCGCTCACACACCAACACATATGCACACCCACACACCCACACAACCATACATACGCGCGCGCGCACATGCACGCACATTGTTATATTCGTTGTACAACAAAATGATTTAGCCTTGATATAAGGAGCACTGTGTAGTTAACACTAGCAGTCTCTGATCATTGCATTTATTAATTTAGCCTTTACATAAGGAACACTGTGTAGTTAACATTAGCAGTCTCTGATCATTGCATTTATTAATTTAGCCTTTACATAAGGAGCACTGTGTAGTTAACATTAGCAGTCTTTGATCATTGCATTTATTAATTTAGCCTTTACATAAGGAACACTGTGTAGTTAATATTAGCAGTCTCTGATCATTGCATTTATTAATTTAGCCTTTACATAAGGAACACTGTGTAGTTAACATTAGCAGTCTCTGATCATTGCATTTATTAATTTAACCTTTACATAAGGAGCACTGTGTAGTTAACATTAGCAGTCTCTGATCATTGCATTTATTAATTTAGCCTTTACATAAGGAACACTGTGTAGTTAACATTAGCAGTCTCTGATCATTGCATTTATTAATTTATGGAAATCTAAACAACTAGGGGAGGCTAACTTTTCTCTAATAGATATTACAAAGATGTAATTGTAGATTTTGTAAGTGACTGATTTTTATTTTCTTCTATTGTTTAATATTCTTGTATACAAATATTTGTTAATTTTCACCTGTCTTGAGTAATTTCTTATGATCTCCATTCATTGTAGTCATTGTATATTGTGTCTATTGTCTGTGTCTATATATGTAAAGATCCTGATCCACTGGGGGCGAATGAGTCACTTGAGCGATTGACTTCAGATTGTTGTGTATTTCATATTGTCCATCGTACGGGGTACCAACATTTATGTGATGCAATTTTTCTACAAGGTTGTTCTCTTCAAAACATGCATTTATACTGTAAATCTATTTGCAGTTGGATTTAACTTAAATTTAAAATAATATATTCATATTAGAAAGCTAAGTTGATCGGGAGGAATACTGTCTTTTATCTTCGAGTTAGGTATGAGCTGGATTTTCTCATACAAGGTGATGAAATGTGTTAATAAACATTCAAAATCCAATACCCCGAAGACTATGAAGTTAAGGTCTTAGACTTTGATTAGATTACAGTATTCAATAATGTTCTGAATTTGTAAAGTGTTATTCAGCCACGCATATAATTATTTTATTATTATGTGCTAATTTTTTTATGTATGGTTGATTCAATTTTCTGGTACTCTAAAATGTTAAGAATAATTTATTTATTTTAGTATTAAATTCGTTTGATATTTTCTTTACATTTCAATTATCCTTGTGTATGTAATTGGAAGAAATCTCGAGCATGCAAGTGGAACCGATTGTGCCTAAGATTGATTTTGAAATGTCTTCCATTGCTTAAGGGTATTTTTTAATGTCAGGACAGCATTTACTCTGGAGTATAAGTATCACTTTAAATGTTTTGGGTGGGGAAATTTCAACAACTCTTTGGACTTGCATTTAATTAACCATTTAGAAACAGGCCATGAGAAAATGAATTTATTTGTAATTAATATAAATTACTCATTTTTAAGATTTATCTAAACATTTACGATAAACTGTTACATATAGTTTATGCAGAGTAAATAAATAAACATAATTTAACTTCATTTCACCAGATTCAATGTATCATCATCATCACTATCATCATGTCATCACCATCATCACCATCATCATGTGTCGTCGTCGTCGTCATCATCATCATCATCATCACGAACGTTATCATTATATTTTAATTATATTGCATTGCATATTAGTGGATGAATCAATTCTAAATTTTACGCTAACTAAAGCATACATGAAAAGAATCACTGCATTAATTCGGTGAAAGGCATATAATCCGTTAATATTCTAATTGCGTTTATATTTCTTCAGAAGGAAGAAAAAGTAGATGGTGGTGGTGGTTGTGATGTGGTGGGTAGGTCATTTGCATAAGCAATCTGACTTATTGTCTGGAGCGTCCAAACTATGTGGCAATATAACTATTCTCACTCACACTAAGTGGAGATTCAACAATGAGAGTCAATGTGAATACGCATGATAAACGAGAATGGCTTAAGAGTTGTGACAGGATAAACGAGAATAGCTTATAAGAGTTGTGACAGGATAAACGAGAATAGCTTATAAGAGTTGTGACAGGATAAACGAGAATAGCTTATAAGAGTTGTGACAGGATAAACGAGAATAGCTTATAAGAGTTGTGACAGGATAAACGAGAATAGCTTATAAGAGTTGTGACAGGATAAACGAGAATAGCTTATAAGAGTTGTGACAGGATAAACGAGAATGGCTAATTAACCAGCCCCAGACTTATCTCTTTATTCTGATGTTCATATAACACACGAAATTATAGAGAGACAGTGCCAAGTTTAGTTTAAAGGATGTTATGTTAGTGTGTTGCATTAATATAAAAAAACAATCATATAAGATTAAATACAAGGTTGGACAAATGGCTACTAGTCTATTCATGAGATAATGCACTGCCTGCTGTGTAACAGGGTTCTTTTGTTGCTGACTAAAACCCAACTTATCTGGCTCTCTTAATGAAGCCAGCTGATGACAGGTGTGTCTCGAGCTTTGAGCTTTGACTGGCTGGCGCTATATATGCTGCTCAAATGGGTTCGAAGGAAGTTAGTGTCTCAAGACTCGTTAGAATCTTGAATGTCCTGAGTCACAGAGTCTCTAAAAATGATTCTCAAGTGTTTCAGTGTTAAAAATGATTCTCAAGTGTTTCAGTGTCCTAAAGTGTACTTGGAGTCACAGAGTGGCTGATTCTAACTGTTAAGGCTCGGCAATATATCCTTACGTTAGGCACTGATCGTTATGTGCTGCTTGCATCAAGTATAGCGAGAAACTGCGAGTTTTAACCCCTTTACCTGAGTTGATTTTCCTAAACAAACCCCAACTAGCATTCTTTTCTCGGATCAATTACTACCATTCTCTGGTCTTCATAACCGTTCAGGCAGGTCATAACCAATAATTAACTGTACGGCTATTTTCTGGAGGTTTTGAATGCCAGCAATGCTAGGAAAATTCGTGAGAGATTGGTTTAACAAACACAGTAATCTTTTGCAAGTAAGAAAAATTTGGCAAGGTCTACAACCGGCTTGTGACAGTTGCGACGGATGATGATGAAATGTTATTGTGCGTTTTATTTTAAATGATTTAAATTCGGGTTCTGTTAATTGGAAGCTGTACGTCCATTGTTTCTTTTTTGTAAATAAATTAAATGTGCCATTTTCTTTCACAATCTTTGTTTCCATTTCTGTACCCCTTCTCTCTCTCTCTCTCTCTCTCTCTCTCTTACACACACACGCACACACACACACACACGCTTGGTGACTATTGGTCCTTCTCTCTTTCACTCATTCTTATTATCCTTTATATATATATGCACGCACACACACACACACACACACACACACACACACACACACACACACACACACACATACACACATACAAGCATGATATATACTTGACTCACTGTCTGACATTATGTTAGAAATTGTCGCAACGTGTTGCGTTTGAAATACCCGCTACTGTTGCGTTTGAAACGCTCGCAACAGACTCTAAAACAGATTTGTTCCTTTACCTCGAACACACCCACTTACCCTCCACGCCAACATCCACTCAACGTTGCTATTGTACTGGGATGGATTTCCCGAGGCTCGCGCATTGAGTACTTGTGGAGATAGAACTGATAAGATCTGCAAGTGTTCTCGACGCCTCATTGGCTAAATATGCAGATGAAGTGCTTGCAGGGAAAGAGGTTTCTCTTTGAGCAGTTAGTTCTGATGACTGTCGCCATTGTTCAGTAGTCTGAAAAGTCGTGAAAGTCTTTAGAACTCCTTTTAAAGGCCTGACTTTCTCATCTATTTGATATACATTCCTTTACATCCTTCCTTTCTTTCATCTTCGCCACTTTCTTTCTTTCTCAGCCTTGTCTCTTATTCTCTTCCTCTCTCGCTGTCTAGTTCTCTCTAGGGAGATGGGTCATAATTACATGTCAATCAAATATTCTATATTTAAATATTTAAATATCAAATATTCTATATTCAATATTTAAATTTATATATAAACATAATTATCATTCTCTCTCTCCCTCAGCTCTCTCTTCCTCTCTCTGTCAATCACTTCATCATCTACCGTTTCACTCTTTCAATAGTATGCATTCATTCAAAAACAGATAGGCTCTTACACGTGTAATATCAGGAACAAAAATACAGGATTATATACAATACTAGTAATTTCACACCTATTATGTCAGTAATGAACATATAGGATTATTTCACATGCACTATATCAGTAAGAAAAATATATAGTAGTATTAAAATACTAGTACGTTCACATGTATTATGTCAGTAAGGAAAAATACAGGATTATAAACTATACTAATAATTTCACATTATTATGTCAATGCGAAAAATACATGATTATAATCAATACTAGTAATTTCACATACATAATATCAGCAAGAAAATACGGGATTATAAACCTTACTAGTTCATATGTATTATGTCAGTACGAGAAAAACAGGATTATAAGCAATACTAGTAATTCCATGTGTATTGTGTCAATAAGGAAAATACAGGATTATAAACAATACTAGTAATTTCACATTAATATCTCAGTGGGAAAAATATACAATTAATAACAATACTAAATATTTTTACTATTTTTATTATAATGTCGTTACGAAAAATACAGGATTATAAACAATACTAAATATTTCAATTTATTAAAGAAACAGTCTAAGTGAAGTCTTTCTAGTCATGCAATAATTCTGGTTGACTGCCTCACGCAATTCATATTTTCTTCTAATGTCTAATTTAACAATTTAGAGATTAAATGTTTGTTTCTTAGACGGATGAATGAAAATGTACAACACATGTTACACGCGTGACTTATAATTATGATAAAGTTAGTGAGATTGTATGTTTCAGTAGCGATTGCAGAAGGGTTTTGTTTTCAATTTTTCCATGACAGTTGGGTATATTTTCGATTCACATCCACCTTCAAGATAACGAAAATGGATATTCTTACTTATTGGAAATAATCTTTATGCAAATTGAAATAGTTTTAAATTAATCTATTTGAGAGAACTATAATTTGTCATATCTGTGTCTGAGTGATAACAAGCTAATTAAGTTATTCGCGTAATTCTTTTCGAACGGCAAGAAGTCAAGGACGACAACCATTCCTTTTTTAACTACACTGTTCCGTACTTAAATTAAAGAACATGAACATGACAGTTACTAATTGGTGCCGTTAGGAATCGTTCCTGAAGAACTGCTTCTTGGGGTTACATGATTTATGCTTATGGACAAGGTAAGTGATTGTATGTTGTAATATGAAAACAACACAAGAGAGGTAGACACCAGATAAAAGATTGTATGTTGTAATATGAAAAAGTCCAAGACAGGCAGAGACAATCTGAGAACGATAGTGGATTTAAACGCAGACCAAGTCAGAGGAGAATCAATCAGTATATAGCTAATGCAAATTCGATTTCTATATCTGTAAATGACAAAGTTAATGTTGACACAGTATAGATGATCAATGTACAATACTTGTCGTATATAATAATCAATACGAATTCATGTTACATTCTGTAATGTCAGCAACAAATGTATCTTTACTCGGCAGATGCATCAACGTTCTTTGTTTGTACATAGTTGTTGGTGTTGGAGGTGGTGATGATAGGAAATTCTTTGGTTTCGTTCAAATCATAGTCGAACAGCTAACCCATGGTCAGTCAGAGCAGTTTTACAATCAGTGAACCAGGAGACTCAAATAACAAGAGGAGAGAAAGGCTGATTTACCCTGAAAATATAATCAGGGAGCAAACCTAAGTTTCCAGTTCATCTCTTTTTAAAACACCATTCATTCTTATATTCAAGTATCAACTTACAGTAAAAGTATTTATTACACACACACACACACACACACACACACACACACACACACACACACACACACACACACACAAACACAGAGCATAATAAATAGAGCATATATCAAAACAATGTCTAGTGTTAAGACACTAATACCAGCAGCTTAGTTCAAACATATGTAGAAATAATAGTCTACTTGCATAATACATATCTACGTAAAACACAAGTATAATATATCAATGGCAAAAATGCAATGAAATATAAGTCCATTATCTCATAAACAGTCAGTTATCTCACTATTAAGCTAACGGCAACCTTTCAAATGTAGTTTTATTATCCAATGGTTAATATTTACGAGAACGAAGCCAGCCAATAGGCTGAGATCTAAAAGTTTACCTGCTGTAGAAAATTATATTGTCTGATCACTTTACAGCATGTAAACTTTTAGATCTCAGCCTATTGGCTGGCTTCGTTCTCGTAAATATTAACCATTGGATAATAAAACTACTCCCCCAGTTGAACTAGTTTGCATTACATCAGCAATTATTTCTATCATATTCTCAACTCGGGTTGTTTACTCCAAAAATACCATCATAAGAAATGCCCAAGGACAGGCTACTCTGACAATTTAAATAGTATATAGAACAATTAAATTCGAAAATAGGAATAGACAAAGTATGATCTATAAAATGTAAGTCACCATTTCGGTTAGTGCATTAATGAGTGATCATGATGGAAACTGAATATTTATGAGTACGTTTGTCTCAGATACTTTAAATTGGTTTTCTATTATTTATTTAGAATTTGGTGTGCGCCCATGTGTTGATTATTGTCTTTGCTTTTAAATGAGAGCAACTGAATGCTTTCATCGAATTTTCACAAATTCCACTGTAATATAACCGTTATCAAATTTGCTGTAAAATAGATTAGTTACAAAATACAGTTAGACTTAACACTCAATAAAATATGTAGCACTGTTCTATTTCAAGCATCCATTTTTCTTTTAGTGAAAGAAAATATTAATTGTACTTTGAGTTTGAGGATGCCCCCAAAATACATGTTTTGTACTATGAGTTTGTCTAACAGAGTCTTCGTCTTCAATAATCTTTTCATATTACACATATTTATTAATTAATTAATTTAAGATATTGCACATGTAGGCAATTTGATTTAAAATGTCGCCTCCATGAAATGAATTGGGTCAATGAATGAAGAAGCGCAAAAGAAATCGGCATGGTTGTGGTATTAACCATAAACAAAAGGGGACGTCACTGGACCAGACGCAGACACATCAATCGTTTGCTTAACAACATGAAGGTCGCGTCTTTCTCGAGTGGAAATAAAAGTTTAGAAAACCAATAGAGAAAGAATTCAATTACCGTAAAATACCCAATTTCTGCTAAGGTGCGGTTAGAGAACCCATAGTGCATTTAGCAATTCTGGAGAAAGGGGTCCAGCTACTGTGCGTTGCTTCCTCAATGTATTATGGTTACGCCTGCTGTTTTTCATTCTTTATATTTATTGACTGACTATTTCTCATACTCACTGCTTGCTTGCTTGGTTGTTGCTTAGTTGGTGGGTGGGCTGGTGGGTGGATGTGAGGATGAATATATGGACGGATTGATGGATGGATGGATGGAGTGGCAAATGTTTTTTCGTTGATTGGTTGCTTGACTGAGTGATGGGTGGAGGGATGGAGTGGCAGATGCTTTTGTTGATTGGTTGCTTGATTGAGTGATGGGTGGAGGGATGGATTGAGGGGTGGACTGGCACATGGTGTGATTGATTGATACACTAATTCACCTTATTTAAGCAATTGTAGGTGACAACAAGTCTGGGATACTTTAGAAAATAGGGTGCTCACCAAGGACCCGTTTTTCCAATGTCTCTTACATGGCAAGTAGACATGAACAAGTCTTCTAGTAAGACAATGAGCGATGAGGCTGTTGTGCACTGTTCTGGATTTGAGAACAGGATGTGGACCACAATCGTGAGTTGAGTTACAGATAAGCAAAACTCTAAGTCACTAAATTACATGGAGGTACTTTTGATCAAAAATATTTTCAATCTGAATTTGGAAACAAATCATTTACCATACACGGATATATGGAATTGCACGTGTGATTAATATTTCGATCTCAAAATCTTTCATGTATTTATTTATACTAGGGAGGGAGAATGAGCCTTCTAAAGAATTTTAATCTCCTTATCCTATAGTTGATTTATATATGAATAAATAAGGAAATAAAGGGAGCGTGTTATATAATTAACTAATTTATTAATGTAGGAAGAATATCACGTAATGAAGTAATAAGTTAACAAAGTAATAATGGAGTGAAAGAATAAAACACAGAAATAATTAACAATCGTATAATAATGGAAAACAGGAATAAGGCTATAAATGAATAAAGGTATTAAAGTAATACGGTATTAACGTCATAAATTAATATTGTAATGAGAAAATAAAATAATAAACGTATTACACGAATAAAAATAATAAACGTAATAAATGAATAAAAATAATAAACGTAATAAATGAATAAAAATAATAAACGTAATAAATGAATAAAAATAATAAACGTAATAAATTAATAAAAATAATAAACGTAATAAATTAATAAAAATAAAAAACGTAATAAATTAATAAAAATAATAAACATAATAAATTAATAAAAATAACACAACAATAAACTATTAATAAATTAAGTGTTAAAGTATTACAGTTAAAAATTTATAAAGTATAAACCTGCTGACACCTACAGTGGATGTTTCATATAAGATCTTGATTAGCAACGCGGAGTTGTCTTTCATGAGGCGTGCCTGTCCAAACTAGATCAGCAAATCCCTGGCGATTTCCATTATGATTATGTTAAAGTAGCCTAGCATCACCCTTTGTTCTTCTGGTTTGGATGTTTGTAGCATGAGTCTTGGAGGTGTTCGTGTGTTTACTTTCAACAGACATACGCTTACGACTGTCTTAAGAGCTACAAATGATGTTTAAAATCGACTGCATGGCTTTGCTCTAAACAACAGCAGAATTCGTGAAATGATCCTGAATTGTAATTTTAGGTCAGTGATAAAACATTATCATAAAGGTTTAGAATCAATAAGCGTGATGCCGTTGGATATTCCAGACCAGAAAAAAAAACCCGGAGCGAGATGTTATGTTTATATCACAAGGTACGTAGTTCAAGCCGTGATCTGAGAGAGATGTTTTAAAACCCTTTCATCACCATGTCATCAGTATGAGTTACGTGTGTTGTCCTTTAATATGAAGTCATATATATTCTAGATTAATTGCACTGGTGTGTAAGCAGTCCGAGCTAAGCATTTGGTTACGCCCTGCAATAGATAAACTCATTTCCATCTATCCCCCCCCCCCCTCCGCCGCATCCGGCATCAATGATAAACGTTCTTCTAAACTCCTGGCACTGAAATTCCAGCGATGGCTAAGTGGTTGTTCGGGATCGACATGAACTTATAGTGAAGTAAGTACAAGGGATGTACGATGTTATGAACTGAAACGACCCTGGAAGTCGAGTGGGTTATCTTAGAATCAGCAACCAAACATAGCATTAATGGTGATAAGTATAACGATATAATAACAACTGCACAATGACAGAAACCAAACATAGCATTAATGGTGATGTGTAAGTATAACGATATAATAACAACTGCAGAATGACAGCAACCAAACATAGCATTAATGGTGATAAGTATAACGATATAATAACAACTGCAGAATGACAACAACCAAACATAGCATTAATGGTGATATATAACGATATAATAACAACTGCAGAATGACAGCAACCAAACATAGCATTAATGGTGATAAGTATAACGATATAATAAAAACTGCAGAATGACAGCAACCAAACATAGCATTAATGGTGATAAGTATAACGATATAATAAAAACTGCAGAATGACAGCAACCAAACATAGCATTAATGGTGATGTGTAAGTATTGCGATATAATAATAACTGCATGATGACGGCATGAAAGAGTTATGTGTCGTGATAATCACTGTGAGCATATTAATGTTGTTAGCAGACTGTGTGAGTTGAGTTGTCCACTTACCTGTATTGTGATTTGATCCGCTAAGATATTTACGTCCATTGTTTTAGTTTTACACCAAACTAACGTCATTAGATTAGATTACGTCTATTATTTTAGTTTTACATGAAACTAACATCAATAGATTAGATTACGTCCGTTGTTTTAGTTTTACATCAAACTAACGTAATTGGATTATATTACGTCCATTGTTTTAGTTTTACATCAAACTAACCTCATTAGATTAGATTACGTCCATTGTTTTAGTTTTACATCAAACTAACCTCATTAGATTAGATTCAGGTGTGTTTCAAAATAGTAGTACCCAGACGCTTGCAATAACTTATTTAAATATATTTACGAAATTGTGTTAGAGTTATAGTTAGATGGAAAGGCTGAATACAATATCTTAGAGTAACTTTCAGATTGAAATTTATTGACAATGGTAATTTATCTGTAGATCTAAGGTCAGCTATGATGTTGATATTTATTGACATCAATCGAAAAAACTTTTATTGTAATAAACGCTTTTAGCGAAATGTAAACATCGGGCTCTGAAGTGCGTTGTGTTATGTTTTACTACTTTCTCCGACGTTGCGAGATAACGAATGAAATATTATAATCTTTCAACTGGTTTAAGATAAGTTGTAAAACGCCATTTTATGAACAATCAAAGATAAAATAAAGAAACCAATCGTTTTTATTCTTCTTTCAGCATAATTCATGTTTGGCAATGTTAATGTAGCCTTTAACCTCACATGCAATAATATATTTGATACGTTTGCTGACGATGTTGTTAATTCACGGCGACTATTAACTCTGGATCTAAACTAATTTCAAGAGAAGATCACTCTGGAAGTCGAGAACACCCTGTGAACAGTAGAGGATACATTGCAGAATTAGGCTTGATTTGAGTACCCTTCTAAACTAATTTTCGTTCAAATGGAAACATCTGTCTTATTTTGATTTCCGCATACAAGTGCTATTATTGCATGAAAAATGTAATTAATACTCTAAATGATTTACTTTCTCATAGAGAACAGAGAGAGAAAGAGAACATTAACAATTATAATTATAAATAAACTTGTTCCTGATAAGGTTTAGCACACTAAGGTAGCTCTTCTGGATTAAATTAAGTTCTTTCTCTGTTCAATGTAGTAAATAATGCTTGTAGAAATTCAGCATTTTTTAACAAATATGTTTAGTGAGTATTCAAGTACCTACACACACTTTAGTTTAGAAATTAATTTTACCTCGTTTCCGTTGTTACATCTAAAATCTTTCACGCTATACGAATCGAGTGGAGTAAATATGCAGTGGAGACAAAATTGCAAGCATCAAAGCGAAATCAATTTCTACAAAAAATCATTACTTCTCATTTAATTTGGCGCTTACAAAATGACAATGATTGATCGTTAAGAGCCAGCACCCTGAACCCTCTGCAAAAGTCTAAATTTGCAGTCACCGTCTTAGCGATTAGTATAATAATCAATTCTAAGCCATCACAGGGGTTTGATTTATTTTTGTAGAAAGTGTTTCTAGTTTTAGTTCTTGAGTTGAGATGTCAAGCAAAGTGATTATACAGGTGGATGATGTAATGATGGTTATTGCCATAGCAACAAGTAACAACAAATATGGTAGTGGAACGGTAAATGTTCATAGTTGCAAGTGTGCGATATATATGTTTGTGTGTGTGTGTGTGTGTGTGTGTGTGTGTGTGTGTGTGTGTGTGAATGTGAGTATATGTGTGTATGTGTGTGCGTGCGTGCGTGCGTGCGTGCGTGCGTGCGTGTGTGTGTGTGTGTGTGTGTGTGTGTGTGTGTGTGTGTGTGTGTGTGTGTGTGTGTGTAAAGCCTTAACAATAGGTAATAGTGTCAGTTATATATGGTCGGCATATCGACATGGCGATTACTGGAGTACTTGGCTGTTCGTTCCTTAATTAAGATAGTAGGAGGACGGTAAACTTGAAGGTGACCCAGAAAATTTGGTGAAGGTTTAAGGTGACCATGATTATATGTATGTGACTGTTATTGTATGTAACTACGATTGTATGTGACTATGTTTGTATGTGATTATGTTTGTATGTGACAATGTTTGTATGTGACTATGATTGCATGTGAATATTATTGTGATTATGATTGCCTGTGGCTTTATTCGCGAATATGATTGTATGTGGCTATGATTCTACGTGACTATGAATGATTGTATGTGACTTTGATGGTACGTGACTATGGCTATAAGAGGCACGTCGATTCCCCTCTCATAGAAGTCAATGGCCTTTACAATGAATGATCATGACTGTAAATGGCCATGACTGTAAACGACCATGAATGTCTGTATAACTATGATTGTAAATGACCACGAATGTCTGTATAACTATGATTGTAAATGACCACGAATGTCTGTATAACTATGATTGTAAATGACCACGAATGTCTGTATAACTATGATTGCAAATGACCACGAATGTCTGTATAACTATGATTGTAAATGACCACGATTGTCTGTATAACTATGACTGTAAATGACCACGATTGTCTGTATAACTATGACTGTAAATGCCCGTAAGTGCAAGTGAACATGATAATAGGTAACCCAAGATTAGGACAGTCATGAAAATTATGTCTAGACCGGATGGTCATTTCCGGTGTTCGTTTAGCTACTCTGTCTGTAGAAGGCGGAAGTCTGTTCTTAGAATTACACCGATGAAAACGACAAGGATTGAATCATTGCTTGGGAAGTCTATGGCTACAAAGCGCGAACGTTCCTTCTAGGTTCCATAGTAGGGATGAACACTGACTAATGAAATTAAAGTAGCTGTAAAATACAACGTACATTGTGGCTTGTTTGGAACTCATTGAATAAATGGGTACTTGATGATTCAGTTTACATTCACAGTTCATTCACAGGGAAGGGCATGAATACTAGTTTACATCAGTCTAGGTACGCAATTCATTCACAGGGAAGGACATAAATACTAGTTTACATCAGTCTAGGTACGCAATTCATTCATAGGGAAGGACATAAATACTAGTTTACATCAGTCTACACTCGCCCTTAGATTTATTCACTTTCCTACAATACTGCATTGAATAAATCACGCCCCCCCCCCTCCACACTGCTTTCTCTATTAACAATTTCTCAGAACAATCTGCTGTTTAACTGAGGGTTGATAATGAAATGAAAAGAAATGAAAACTTACCGACTAACAGATAAAAGCGAGCGATTAATGATGTCTGCAATGCATGCCATGAACCCAGTACAACAGTTTCGGTGTGATTCGGAAATAAACGTCCCTTTGTAATTATTCTTGTTTCGAATGCAAATTCATTAATATGGTTTACTGACCAGTACGTTCCTGTAAAATGCATTTAATCAACTTTCAGACTCAACTCTGCTTTGTCTGCATAATCTATATTAAAACTGTTTCTCTCTGAATATGCAGTTCCCATGCAATATGTGCTGTCATGTAAAGAATTGTAATAGCAAAATACGTGTGCGTGCTCACAGCGAATGAAAGCTGGCGAGAGAAATAAATAACAATAAACCTGTTGGAGAACAGCACATACATTTTGTATTTTATTCCTGAATATTAACATTGCTGGTAAATATATATCTGAGCCTTCATTCGCTGAACTGTGGAGAGAGAAACACTGGCAAGTAAATAATATCCCGAGAGCCTATTGCCTGGGTCTGTAAAGACAGACTTTTCATAAATAAAATGCATCGTGATTGTATCATTCATTTTAAATTCATGCAATTCTAATCAATATTTCTTTAAAAACAGCATTATGACTAACATGGTATGGTATGAGACTTAGTCAGGGCAAGAATGGGCTCCGTGGTTAAACATTAAGCATCTTTATTGAGAAGAGGGAACCTATGCTGCTTTGACATGAACCAACTACTGTACATAGTCTCTGACTCCGCACTGACTCACAAGTACCAAACAAAGAAAAATATAGGTTAAAAAAATTAAAAAACGCAAGGTTAAATATTTAAATAATGAGAATGTGAAACAAAACAAAAATAGAAATTATACAATGAATTGTTGTCTTTTCCTTTTTACCGTTAACAACAGCTCACGATGCTTCAGTAAACCATCTCTATCGCACGCTGTTTGCATAATCCTTAGGAATAAGGTTGTAGCATTGCCTCTGAAGTCTTAATAATCTTCTTTCATTTGGACTTAAGAACGGGGGGGGGGGGGAATCCAATAACATCGAGAAACAGACATCACCATCGAAGAGCTGGGTGTGCAGATTAGTGGCGTGAGAGTTACGGTTGGGCAATAGATCTCCCCTCCCCCCCACTCACAGCACTGATTGCACCCGGATATGCTTGTGACAGTCGTCTTCTTGATAAATCGTCCTAACAGCACATCAGTCAGCGAGACAGCAAGCCAACTACCTCCCCTGCAACACCAGTTCAATGTAAGAACATTGGTTAGCAAACCGTTCGTACAGTCGGTCGTAAGATCAAAATTTTATTCCATGATCTGCAAGTGTCTGGCTGTGTTGTCACGGTGTGTGACTACAATCTAAAATGGGGAAGGGTGGGCTATTTTTTGCTCGCTAAAATGGGGGACTAAAACTATCCCCTTTTAGTATTGTAAAGGTACGACTACCTCCGATACAGAATAACTGTTGACAGTACGGTTCAGGTACTTCATATTGCACGATTTCTTTGACTGGTAACATCAGTTGAGTGTTGAGAAGGACACCAATGAGCCCTATTGGTTTTAGAGAAATTCATGCATGAGAGAGCATATCGTGTCAAAAATGAATGGAAGCCGAACTTTACTTCTTGAGATGTAGAATTGCAAAAAATTATGAGTTGGATTTCTATTTGCTAATTTAAATTCTCTGAAGCACGACAGACATTCAATCTAACGTGTGACTGCAAATTAAAATCAGTGGATGAATTATCAATGAAAACTAAATACCCATCGATAGTCATTTCGGGTTTTTTTGTGCGTCTTAAACTAACGCATACAATTGTAAATAGTATAAATAAAGAGTTTTTTAAAATTATTTTATTTATGTTTATGCTACACCTATCAAGTTTTATTCTGAAGGAAATGTATCTGCTAGACTTGTTTCTCGATTAGGTCTTAAATTCTGCCTACACGTCTGGAATGTCAGAGAAATTGAATATAACATAACTGTTCACAAGGGACCACAACTCAAATAAACATTTTCTGAGAAAGGTTCGTGTGAATGCGCCTGAACAAAGACACTATCGATATTTATAAATTATAAATGACTCAATGATATTTTAAAAATCAAACAAAGATTTAATCAGATATCCTTGGCGCTCCCGTGTGTGTGTGTGTGTGTGTGTGTGTGTGTGTGTGTGTGTGTGTATGTGTGTGTGTGTGTGTGTGTGTGTGTGTGAAGTGTGGGTGGATGGTCGTATTTCTTTCATAAATAGCCACAAGAAGAATACACTGCATAAGCCGTGGAGTCATAAATATTTTGTGGGCGCGAAGCTGAAATCCCGTATTTGTTTACCTTTATCCCATTCCAATAAAAGTGGTTTGTGTACAATGTGTCCCTTTGCATCCTGCTTTGATCCATCGATGAGTTTTTTTCTGTTTTCAAAAACCTTCTTGTTGTTTATATACCCACCTGCCATCCCAAATTCTTACCCAGGATCCAGATCCGCGAAAACCAATAGAATGAATTTTTCAAAAAGATACATAGTCTTAATTTTGTTAATTTGTCATCTTGTGTGTATGTTCGGTAGTTTTATATACATGGTTTAATTTTTCCTTTATGTAGCGTAATGGGGATTGTAGAGGCTTGCGTCGCAAAAGTCATTGAAATATGAGCCAATCCTGGTAAACAATTTTAACTTCTTATTTATTAAAGAATCTTATTAAATTTAAATGATATTTCTGCAGTCTATTGTGAAGGACATGCAGACAGGTAGGTATTATTGTAAAGGAAGCAAAAAACTGATACTATTATTGTGAAAGTAAGCAAATTGACACTATTATTATGAAGGTAAGCAAACTGACACTATTATTATGAAGGTAAGCAAACTGACAGCTATCATAGTAAAGACAAGTAAGCTGATAGCTATTTAATGACGGCAAGCAAATTAAGAGGTATTGTAATGACAGTTGTTGTATTAGAAAATAAGAATATGTTGATAGTTTAGTGTACTGAACAGTTGTCACCGTCGTACTTTGGGGTGACTTTGTAATAATGAATCATATCAATATTAGTATTTAGTTATGATACAAAACATCTACAAGTGCCGATGCAGAGTATGCGCCACTGGTTATATATGCATATCTGCAACTGTTACGACTCACAGCCCTCAGTTATTATACCAAGAAATATATTTTATAGAAGACATACATAAATAGATGTAGAGATGGACAGAGAACAAGACATAACCATGAGAATATCACTACGATTTAAGATAAAGTACAAACAAAGAATTTACGTTTCATTAACAGATATGCTAGACTAACACTTAATATAAATTTAATAAGAGAAAATGTGACACAGTAAATTTATATCTCCCTATCTTTAAATTTAAATCGTTATATAAATTGCTAAATTATCAGAGTAACCCGACCGTGGGCACTCGTTATGGTGTTATTTTTGAAAGTGTCTGAGTTGAAGTAAACAGCTCCAGGCAAGAACAGTCTAGATTGCTGATGTAACGCAAACTAGTGAGTAGATTTCTATTATCCAATGATTATTATTTACGAGAACGAAACCAGTGAATGGGCTGAATTAAAAGTGAATAACTATAGAAAATTATGTTCTCTAATCACTTTGAATTTGAGTTTCAAAACAGAAAGACTGACTTTGAAAGGCAGTCATTATTTTGATGGTGAGTTAACTGACTGTTTGAGAGAGAATAGACTTTGAAATAGTTCATGCATTTTTACTATTGATATGATATAAATGTGTTTATGTAGAGATGCACTAAATGTGTTTATGTAGAGATGTACTAAATGTGTTGTAGAGATGTACTATGTGAGTTGACTTTTATTTCTACAAATGTTTGAAATAAGCTGCACACATGTAATTTTCTAACAATTGACATTATTTGATATGCTGTATTTATTTTACCATGTGTGTATTAGGCTAATAAATACTGTTGCATAAATTGTAAGTTGAAAGTGGGATGTAAGATAGAATGGAGTTTAATGTGATAAACGGGAAACTTAGGTTTGCTCCTTAATTATGTTTTGCAGTGAACAAGTGGCCTTTTGACTTTTTATTTGAGTTTGAGTTTCAACTATTGAGTTCCACTTACTCTTCACATGTTCACTGGTTAGAAATTTGAACAACCAGGAGGGTGCAGGAACTTCTATTGCAGTGTGTAAACATAAGGACTACGCTTTACACTTTGACGTATATGTTGGAAACATTGGGATAATTCTGGTACATTGAGGTTGTCAAAGTTGCTGTGGTCATGTTCTGCTTGAAGGAACTGACACACTGAGGAGAGCGCTCAAGTTCATCCAAGAATTTAACATTGCATCAGTGTTTTCCACACATGTTGCAGATGACACGTGTTGACACGGACATTGTGACATTGTTGCAAGAACAAGTGAAGACTGTTAAAGCAACTTTAATCCATGTCATGTATAAATTACAATAACTTACCTCTTATAACTCCATTTCTATTCTCTGATAGGACTAACCTGCGATTTGTAATGACGTTATTGTTGAATTGTAATTGTAAAGATTTAACTTTGATGGACAAACTTAATTCAATGCAATTAGTCAATGACATAACTGTAAAGATTTAACTCTGACTGAGCAAACGTAATTCAATGCAATTAGTCAATGACTGCTTGATAAATGAATTGCTAAGCCACATAGTCTCAGAATGTGTTCTTATTAACCTGGTACCTTAACTTTGAGTTTATGCAAACGTTGAACATATGGTTGTCAATTATTCAGCGCGGCGCTGGCATCACCTGGCAGATCTGGCGGTCTCTCGCAGTTTGGGTGTAGATGGCGACAATGACTTTAGTATAGATGCTCACACGCTCTACCAAGTTGCTTCTGAGTCATCGTCTGTAAGACTGTGGATCCTCACACTGAACTTGGCATTAGCGGGTGACACTAGAGAGTTAAACTTAGACCGGCTGTAACGAATAATTATCATGTTAGAGTATCGTGTGGCAATAACAGTTCTATGGGCTTTGTGGCAACAGTGATAATCACTCTTTACAATTCGACTAATTAGCTTTAGCTAATTCATAGTTTAATTTAATGAAAGTTTCAAATGAATAATTCTTTGCTATATATATTTCCTTTATTATAATACAGTCATGATTATAATATAATTTTAGCTGTGATTCATGCACACATGTTAACTCATTAGCTTTTCTGTGACAACAATTAATCAACAGAAACATGACTACATACACATGGTGATTATCTCCAAAATTTTACAAGTGTAATATCGCTAACGCCACTTAGGTTCTGTAAGGAAAATTTTAACTGTTAGCAACATTATAATCAGAAGAATATACTACACAACATTCATAATACAAAATACATGGTATATCAGCTTTAACATGTAAGAAATATGATCTAGAAAAACCAATTATAATTACCACTATATGTATTTTAGGCGCTGTCATTAGGTGGACGCAAATCTCTCTAATCACCTCTGGTAGGTGGGTATGCTGCATTACAGTCATTGCGTCTAACTAAGCCAATTCAATCAGGCGATTATATGAATGAAATGGAGGTCAGTTACGACTTAGCACTACGTCATTGCGCAGAATGCAAATGACCATATATGGGTGTTCAGTATCTGGTTTTCAGAATGTCCTTCACCTCTGACCTACCTTATATTCCCTGAACATGTAAACAAGTAGTTTCATCAACCTAAGCTTAATCCTTTAACAGAAGTCCTCTAAACAAATATGTGAGGCAGAGGAAAAGCATTAATACAAGGATCAATTTAATAATAATATTTTTTTATATCAAAATGCATAATTTGTTTAATATATTCTCACACTCTGACTGAGCAACCTTAATGCTATACAATTAGTCAATGACTGCACTGTAAAGATTTAAGACTTTTAACCATACTGCGGCACAAAAATCGGTTTAATGCTATCTGCTCAGTTGTTTTTCACACCCTATTGTCATGCAAAGAAAACAAATCGTGTAAAATTCTAAGATTAGAAGACCCTTTCTTTGCAAAAGTGTGCACTGAAAAAACACTTGAATAAATAACTCACAAATGAATTTTATCGAGTCCTGAGAGATAAATGTTACTGGAAAACCGTCATTCATCATTCAAATATAAGTTGTTTTTTTTTAATTTTTGCCTGTCCTTACCCTGAATCCCACAACCATTATTTTCATGCACCCCACTGCACCTCCGTTCACACGCAGGTGTGTGTGTGTGTGTGTGTGTGTGTGTGTGTGTGTGTGTGTGTGTGTGTGTGTTGGTTGGTGGGTGGATGGGTGCGCGCGCATTTGTGTGTGCTTGATTGTGTGATTATGTGAGTGAATGTTCTAAGAGATACGGCTCACCCACTGATTGCAGGCTTCTCTCAACCACACAAGGCCACGGAAAAAACGCACGAGAGCTTTTAATGTGTAATAAATTGTTTTACACTCCGCGCGCTCGGATAGCTGAATGAAAGATTACCTCCTAACAAAGGTCGCTAAGTCGACTACTCTTTCACTTGTCATTCTGCTTTCTAGTTGTGTTGATGTGGACTGTATTGTGCAATTATTTATTATTACACCTGCAAATAATTTTGTATGAGAAATATTTCTTATTTAATTTTATCAAACCCCGGAGAATATATTATTTTCTGCTTAGAGTACTACACAGATCGTTTTATCGAATTTCTTTGCCTTACTAAAATGATGGGGTTTTGCCCTTGAATTCCTCAGCCTTCAATAGGATCACTTTTCAAATTCCTTAACCTACTAAAAATATCACTTTTTCGAATTCCTTAACCTACTAAAAATAATACTTTTTCGAATTCCTTAACCTACTAAAAATATAACTTTTTCGATTTCCTTAACCTACTAAAAATATCACTTTTTCGAATTCCTTAACCTATTTAAAATATCACATTTTCGAATTCCTAAACCTGCTAAAAATATCACTTTTTCGTATTCCTTAACCTACTAAAACATCACTTTTTCGAATTCTTTAACCTACTAAACTATCACTTTTTAGAATTCCTTAACCTACTAAAATATTATTTTTTCGTATGTGACACCTTTAACATTGTCTGTGTCACAACAGTAACTTTATAACATTACACTAACATTGACACCCCACTAACATCGTTTGTTACACCACACTAACCTTGACTGTGACACCACACTAACCTTGACTGTGACACCACACTAACCTTGACTGTGACACCCCACTAACAATGTTCGTGATACCACACTAATATTGCACATTTTACACGACATTGGTGAAAGATGAACTGGTACAGAGCATTAATATTTATGGACTTTTCATGACATTAGATCATGATAGACTAGAACTCAGCACCAATGTTTATGACATTAGATCATGATAGACTAGAACTCAGCACCAATGTTTATGACATTAGCAAATGACAGACTGCACTATTTTAGTGGCTCGCAAACAAGTACGTTTACGATACTAGTGATAATAGATTACTTCATTATATTAAAAACTAATGGACTAATAGACGACAATAAATTATGGATAAATCTGCTACTAATACACGGCATTAGTGATGATCTCCAGCACACCGAGCTAAACCATTTCATCCACCTTACAATATAAATACAGAGTTACAACCATTTCATCCAACTCACATTATAAGCACACACCTAAACAATATCATCCAACAGACATTATAATCACAGAGTCAAACCATCCATTCAATTCCACATTATAAGCACAGAGGTAAAGCATTCCATTCAACAGACAGTATAAGTACAATATGAGTGTATAAACCATCTCATCCAATTAACAGCACATAGCTAAACTACCTCTTCCAACGCACATTATAAGCACAGAGCTAAACCATCTCAACCAACACACATATAAACCATAATGTCCATCACACATTACAAACATAGGGTTACACCATCCCTACCATCACACATTACAAGCACAGAGCTAAACTATCCCATCTATCACACACAGCATGATAAAACCGATGCCAAAAAAGCGCAATTTTAATAACTTGAAATATCAGTCGCTGAATTCACTATCGCAATAGATTGAACAACTTTCATTTCATCACTCGCAACAAAATATAATGGAAAAAATGTTGACTTGCTTGACAAATAAGTTCATCATACATTTATATTAATTGCTGTTTAACACGACAACATAAGATCGTGATATACAATGCCTTTACTAAGTCAACTTTTCTAACAAAAATGTTAATTATAAACGGGTATTTAGTATAGTATTAGCATGCCTACCTCATGGCTAGTGAATGTATTGCAGTGTTTACTAGTTAACAAATATCCATCTATTTATTCTAGTCAATTATTAAAGCTTCTATTGTCTTCATTTCGGGAGTTATGCGTACTATGTATCAATTAATTAACGTTTATTATCCAATCAATAGTTTGTGAAGAACTTTATCTCAGTAGTCAGTTTTTCTAGCATAATTCCTAGCGAAGACGACCTCTTTCCGTCATGGCCATCGGCCATTTTTCTGCATATTTGTGGCTGGTCTTTAACAGTAATTTTCCGTGGCGGTGCGCTTCTGGGAATTTCGATGAGTAGGCTTTAAGTATATATCAGTCATCTTGAAAGGAAGGTGGAAGGTGGAAGGTTATAGAGACCCCGTTCTTCGAAGAGCAACAGACTAGAAACGATGCTGTTCGCGCAAAAAGGACTAGAAAAACTGTTTTGTTTAGTATTTTTGCAGTTCAAAGCATTAGACAAAATGTTCTTTGCAGAACAAAAACTAGAAACCATGTCAGTGACTACAAACCACATGTTTGGAGTGCAGAGGTCTATAAACTTTGTTCTTTACAGAAGGAAGATTGGGATCCTATACTTGTGGAAAACTAAAATCCCTTTTCATTGAGAGTTACGGACTAAAAGGCCAGTTCTTTGCAGAATAATAATGCAAAACCTGTAAATTCGGATTTTTCCACTTACATTCATGAAACGATTCTTTAGCTACATTTTAATTGAAACAGTACGAACATTGCTTAATTTAATCACACTAGACAGAGGAAGAAAGGAGAATGTTATATATCGCTGGTTTCATTATTCCAGTCAGACTCAGATGCAACAAACGTAATTTATTTAAATATATTCATTGATACAATAAAGTCACGGTTCGTCGCTTCCCAACGAGTGCGTCAGCAATCACAATCCACAATGAAGTACTTTTTAAAATCTCAGTACTCTAAACCTGGGTTAATAACTATTCAATGGCGCTGCACCAAGAGTTAAAAGGTGATGTTGACCATGACGGTTTTAGTGTCAGTGTGGAACTTTCTTTATTGGTTCACGCTTTCCGTCTGGCATCATTGACTTCCAAAGCCTCCAGAATGGTGCAATAAACTTTATCCTTCCAGTATCAGTTAGAAATATTTGCAGCGCGCTTGCAAGATGTCTATCCAAGCTTCATTAAACAATAATTGCGCTTTTTCTTCTCAGTTTTCCAAGTGCATTTAGAAATAGCGCTATAGGTAGACTGCAAATGAGCTTCGATGACATGCTAATAGAGAATGTCTTCATGGATGTATTAAGACTCCATTCACGCATGACTGCGGGTGAGGATTCTTTCAAATGAGTTGCACTCTTGTGTTTGGGAGTTGTGTAAATGTGTAGCTAAGTATATAATACGCAGTTCACTGAAAAATGTATATTCTTCGAATATTATTTTTTTCGATCTCTCACTCATATGATTTTCATTTAATTCACACATAAACACACACAAACACACACACGCACCTATAGAAGGAGGAAAGGTTTCATAATGGTGACCAATTAAAAGATCATTGCCAACAATTTATAATTATCGATATATTTGAACATGTATCAACCTAGAGAGAAGAAGCAACATAGCGGTTCCAAAATTGCTTACATCTTTCAGTAACTAACAATTTTATATTTGAATTGAGATTATTTTCAGAACTTTTCTTTGGGGAATGAAACATAATATAGTGTAACTTCAGAATATGCGTTGTTTATAAATGGCGTGTTCCATGAACGATACTATGAATGTGTACGATATAATAATATAATAAATGAGTGTTAATAATTTGTTTCTCAAAGTGCATAATTTATTCTTTTATCGATGATAATCTGTACGATTCGTAATGGGCACTGCAATAACCCTATCACAGCAAAGACTTTTAAATGTCAATGTGTTCCAGAAATAGCATTTTCATTGACTTTGCTGATTGATTAATAATGAACCATATAGTTAAAACGTGTAATCTTGACAACATTTTTTTGTCATTTTTTTCATCGTCAGTTGTGTTGCAGCAAGGAAAGAATAACTTGCTGGAACAAGTGAGACGTGATGTATTGCAGCAAGACATATTTGATTTGTAACAGTAATAGCGACATGATGAAGTGAGTAAAAGAGATGTGACGAATTGCACCTAGAGAGACATGAAAAATTGCAGTAAAAGAGACGTGATGAATTGCACCTAGAGAGACATGATGAATTGCAGTAAAAGAGACGTGATGAATTGCGGCTAGAGAGACATGAAAAATTGCAGCAAGAGAGACATGATTTGTAGCAGCAACAAATGATCTGTGGCGACAAGACAAACATGATATGTGGCAGCAAGACAGACACGCTCTGTGGAAACAAGACTGACACGCTCTGTGGCAACAAGACAGACACGCTCTGTGGAAACAAGACAGACACACTCTGTGGAAACAAGACAGGCACGCTCTGTGGAAACAAGACAGACACGCTCTGTGGCAACAAGACAGATGTGACCTTTAACTATAATACTAAGCATATTGTGTGCTCACCCCGTCTGTGCATTTTCGCGTTATTTTATTTGTATTTTTAAATCGTGTTTTAGTGTCACGTTTATCGTGTTTAGTCATAGTTTAAATCGTGTTCAAGTGCTACTTTTATCGTGTTTATTCGCATTTTAAATAGTGTTCAAGTGCCACGTTTATCGTGTCATCGTCGTGTTGTATGGTGTATTGGTATCTGTATTTTAATCGTCTTTATATCAAAACATATGCTTATACAAGTAATGCCTGCTAGCCTTTTATACAGCACTGAGCCGAGAGCACTAGGTATGAACTGAAATATGATCCTACACTGCTACTGTGACGCCTATAAAATAAAAAAAAATGTTTTCCTCTTTCATGCTAAATATTATCATGTTTACTAGTACCACAAAGACACTTTTAAGTTTATTGCTATTTGTTTAAAACTCTTTTTTCTAAACTAAATGCCATTGCTAAAGTATATACTGCTGATACCCAAAGTCGTTATACAGCATGCATTTTATTCTCATATGTATGCACAATTGATTTCAATTCAAGTTTTAGTCATAAATATGTGTCAGTTATTTTTTCTGAATGCAAAATTATATTTTCTAATGACACTTTAATCGAAAGAAATGAAATACAGTCGTTGGCTAGATATTTCAACAGACATAATTATTATCGAATTCTGATTCAAACTGCTGACAGTTTGCAATAGCATAGATGACCTGACAATACACAAAATCTATCCTGAGACATGGTCATTGGAAACACTTAGCAATCCCTTTCGTATAGTCACATGATCTCTTTCGTGTAGTCACACTATTCCCTTTTGTTTATTCCAGATGTAATCTACCAGGCCTTTAACTTCTCCTTCAATGACATCCTTCATTTTCTTGAGACCTCTACTTCTCATTTTCCGAGATATACATATCCTGTCAACGTCTGCTTTTGGATTTTCGCTTTATGTATTGTAAATGATGTTCTTGTTTTCCTGTTATGCAAATTACTCTGACAATGTCCTTTGCAAACCCACTAGCATGCCAATCAATCAGACAACGTCTACTGCATATCTAATGGAATGCAAATCAATCCCACAAAGTAGTGTGCAAATCTACTGGCATAACAATAACTCACACAACGTCATGTGTACCCACTGGCATGCAAATCAATCCAATAACGTCCTGTGTAAACCTACTGGCATACCGATCAATCTAACAACATCCTGTGTAACTTACTGAAATGCAAATGAAATGCAAAACATCCTGTGTAACCCTAAACCTATTGGCATGCCAATCAATTGGACGTTCTGTGTAAAGCGCAAATCACTCAGACAACGTCCTATGGAAACCTACTAGCATGACAATCAGTCATACAACGTTCATTGTAAACCACATGCAATGCACATCAATCAGACAATGTCCTATGAAAACCTACTGGCATACCAATCACTCACACTAGGTCCTCTGAACCTACTGGCATGCAAATCAATCACACAACGTCCTCTGAACCTACTGGCATGCAAATCAATCAGACAACATCCTGTGGAAGCCTGCTACAATGATAATAAGTCAGATAACGGCCATTGTAAACTTAAGGGAATGCCAATCAACCAGACAACTTCCTGTGTAAACCTCCTAGCATGTCAATCAATCAGACAACGTCATGTGTAAACCTACTGTCATGCAAAGCAATCAGATAAGGTCCATGTAAGCTTACGGGCATGCCAATCAATCACACAGAGTCCTTTGAACCTACTGGTGTGCAAATCAATCAATGTCAAGTGTACTCCTACTGGCTTGCATATCACACAGCGTCCTGTGTAAACCTACTGGCATGTAAATCACTTCGAAAACGTCATGTGTAAACCTGTTGTCATTGCTACCACTAAAACATGTCTTGTGTACATCTACTGGCAAGCACGTCACACAGACAACATTTTGTGTACGTCTACTGGCAAACACTTCACACAGACAACCTCTTGTGTACATCTACTGGCAAGCACGTCACACAGACAACCTCTTGTGTATATCTACTGGCAAGCACGTCACACAGACAACCTCTTGTGTATATCTACTGGCAAGCACGTCACACAGAACCTATTGTGTACATATACTGGCAAGCACGTCATAAAGACATATACAACCTCTTGTATACGTCTACTGGCATGCCAATCAATTAGACAAATTGTGACTTTAAATCTTGAATGAGGCATCCATTGTTCAATCGTCACGTATGTTCTTTAAATGAACATTTCAAAAATTCATTTCATTTCAAAAATGAACATTTAAAAAATAATATATAGAACATTTCACTAGCAAAACAATACATATATAACATTCCATACAAAACTAAAGCAATATTTGCCTTTAGAAGATAAAGAAGATATTCATGGATGATAAAGTGTGGCTCTATTCCCAGCACGTTGAACTAATATCGTAAAGACAACAATTAATAACAACCACATAGTTAAGTCGATACGTGAGCTGTCCCTGACTCCTGTGTGTGGTAGCGAGAGGTGACAGCACTACAAAAAACCATTCCAGCATCTTATTAGTTTTGCTTCTTCTCTAATGTCTGGTTGTAGAGTGGACTTCGGCCCCAATTCTATGGTCCCTTGATACTGGTGCAGATCGAAGACGGAGAGCGGCTCAAACGGCTATGGCTGTAGAGGGTGTCGGAGAGAGAGAGAGAGAGAGAGAGAGAGAGAGAG
Source organism: Sinotaia quadrata (assembly GCA_028829895.1). Classification (NCBI taxonomy): domain Eukaryota; kingdom Metazoa; phylum Mollusca; class Gastropoda; order Architaenioglossa; family Viviparidae; genus Sinotaia; species Sinotaia quadrata. The sequence continues at coordinate 22,679,013 of CM054181.1, forward strand.
AGAGAGAGAGAGAGAGAGAGAGAGAGAGAGAGAGAGAGAGAGAGTGAGAGTGAGAGAAGATGGGAAAGAAAACAACAGAACTATTGACAATATTCAAATGAAAGTAATTTTATTTTAATTAAACTATTATCAGGAACAGATTCATGTTCATAATCGCTAAAGTGTGTATACTATGTGAATAATTAAGAATATCATATGAAATGATCGAGGAAATCTGTCAGTTTATGGACAGCAAAGGAAAAGACTCCACAGTTTTGCGGGATGAAGTGGAAATGTGAGTTGGCGTTTCTGTCTGACATAACCACTCATCTCAACGTCTTGAACCTGCAGCTCCAGGGACAGGACCATTTGATCACTGATATGCATGATGCAGTGAAGGCATTTCAAGTGAAGCTGCACTTATAGGAGACACAAATGCACCAATGCAACTTGTCTCATTTTCCTTGTTGCAAAACAATGTTGAACCAAGCCAGCACCATGCTGATCCCAAATGCACAGTTTGCTGAAAAACTGAGTTCACTTCGCGCTGAGTTCGCACGGCACTTTAGTGACCTTGAAACACAGAAAAGTAATTCCGAGCTGTTTCGCAACCCATTTGCCATCGACGTGGAAACTGCACCTGTACATTTGCAGATGGCGCTCATAGAGCTGCAGTGTAATGGGGTACTGAAGGCAAAGTACGACAGTCTGGGGCCTGCACAGTTCACTTGGGACCTGCACAGTTCACTCGTTTCATTCCTGGAGCGATGCCCCAGCTTCGTCTACATGCGGCTCGAACCTTGAGCATGTTTGGTAGCACATATCTGTGTGAGCAGATGTTCTTTGTGATGATGATTAACAATAAGGCTTAAATAAGGCGTAATCAAAGTCTTTACCGCAAATCGTGTTTTGTGATCACTTTATCTATAAGGCTTAGTTAAGGTCCACACAGACCTGCTTTCTTCAAGTTGGTATAAGATCCAGTGGCTTAATTATTGTCATTCTGTGGGCTTTTAAAACACTACCTTATTGACAATATCTTCCATCATTGCATTTTATTTTTAATGAAAACATTTTGAGAGTTTGTTTTCTTAAATGTTATTATTACTTTATTATTGCTATATACAATGTTATTGCTATAGTACTGATATCACACAGGAGTCGTCTCACTGATGAACATCTACAGTCTATCCTGAGAATCTCCGTAACACAGAACCTTACTCCAAATATAAAAGAACTTGTTGCCAAGTAAAGATGCCAAATATCCAGCTCTGACAAATTTATAGGAGCGAAAATCGGTATACCTTGATTTGTTATTATTTTAACCTTTGTCTGCTTTAATTTATATTAGTGTTTTAAAAGGTTTTAGTTTTCCACTTATCAATGGTTGTTTATACGATTCGGCCGCCAACCTTAAGTGTGATTTGAGTTTTGGCCTCCTCTGCGATTGAGTTTGACACCCCTGGTTTAAAGGGTTTGTCGTCTTCAATGTTTACCTAGAAGTAATATCTGCTTAATGGGTTTGTTGTCTTCAAGGTTTACATGGCGGTGATGTCTGTATAATGGGTATGTTGAGTTCAAGGTTTACCTAGAAATATTATCTATTTAACAGGTGTGTTATCTTTAAGGTTTACCTAGAAGCAACGTATGACCAGTAGATAATGTAACTGCTCCAACATGAGAACATATGAAGGTGGGTGAAAAATATATTTTGCAGGCAGAATCATATTTGACACCAAGGAGAAATAATTCGAATCAGAGAGAAAATCAGAAGCAGCTGAAAAGCAATTGTTTCGTACACAATTATGTGAGGCCAAGGATAAAAAACACTCTTTTAAAATCACAGAAATACCCAGAGGACTTTTTTAAAAGTAAAACATTTCTGAACATAATCGTTGTGTCGTACATGTGCACCAAAGAGAAATAAGGATTCTATCGCAAATCGAAAAGGAAATTAGACAAATATAGCATTTACATTTTTTTTAATTGTGCATATAATTGTAAATAGCTATATATGTTTGCTTTATTTTTGTGTAATTAAAAATCCCATTTATGTGGCTTCTTCTTCCGCGAGCACAGGACTCGGTAATGGTTATATACTCCGAAACTCCTTGAAACCTCAGCCCTGTCATTTTGTTATTCTACAAGGATTTTCGGAATTGAAACAAAGAGAAAGGAATTACTATGGTGAAATTAGCCTGAGTGTACCACATGCAAATGTACTCTTTATGAAAACGTTAAGCACATATCTAAGAGCGTTAAATATTGCAAAGTGTATTTAATTTCTCCCTTTAGGTATCTTTCATTTCTCTCTTTAACTGTCTTTCATTTCTCCCTTTATGTGTCTTTCATTTCTCTCTTTAGGTGTATTTAATTTCCTTATTTATATGTATTTTATGTCTATAATTAGGTTTATTTCATTCTCCACTTTTTGTGTATTTCATGTCTCTAATTAGGTTTATTTCATTCTCCCCTTTCGGTATATTTCCTCCTTAAGCGTATTTCATTTCTTCCATTAAGTGTATTTCATGTCTCTAATTAGGTTTATTTCATTCTCCCCTTTCGGTATATTTCCTCCTTAAGCGTATTTCATTTCTTCCATTAAGTGTATTTCATTTCTTCCATTAAGCGTATTTCATTTCTTCCATTAAGTGTATTTCATTTCTTCCATTAAGTGTATTTCATTTCTTCCATTAAGTGTATTTCATTTCTTCCATTAAGTGTATTTCAATATAACTTGTGCAATTCGATATGACGTATACAGACCCTTTTGCTATTTTAAACACGACTTTCGCGTATGGAACTTTGGGGCATATGTCCACAACGGTGGTGTACGGAGTGCTTGCCTAAGAACTTTGCTATTTTTGTCACGGCTGTTTGAAAGCACAGAACACAGGCTTTCGACGGCGAACACAACTCGCGTTTAAATGAAGTCTACATGAAACTATATGAATGCTTCCTGCTACAAAGAAACTATTTTAACCTCGTGACTCTCACGTGACTCTGGCACGACTTCCTACGTATTGACTTAAGCTTCATGCTAGAGTGATAAGCATTTATACTGAAAGTGATGTGTGTAGTACTGAAAGGAGTGTGATACTGCGCTATTTTTGGCAGAGAAATCAATACACACTTTTCCTAAGTGAGTACAAAATGAACAATACCAGTTTAGAAGTGTTTATTTCTATATCAAGGATGATATGATGTCATAATTTGACATAAAACTGACCTTTGTGTGTGTGTGTGTGTGTGTGTGTGTGTGTGTGTGTGTGTGTGTGTGTGTGTGTGTGTGTGTGTGTGTGTGTGTGTGCGTGCGTGCGTGTGTGTGTGTATGTATGTATGTGATTATTTTAGTTTTATTTTACTTTGAAGTCTGTTAGAGATACTACTTCCATTTTATTCCGATTTTCATAATCGACATCAACGTCTGCGTTTGAGTACTTTTTATTTTTTAAAATAGGGCAGTGGAAATGTTGATTGCGATTACAAACAATTGAATCTTTCTTCTGCGCTTAAGCTAGTCGCCATGACCGAGGCGGTATATCTTTCAACGCATTTGCTACAAACTGACGTATTATGTAACGTTACTTGCTCACAAAGACTTCTTAAACGTTCTGCCAGGATTTCTGATTTGATTTAGGGATTGCGTCCCACAAAAGTATTCAGTCAACAAGGAAAAAGAAAGTAGCTAGAAAAAATATTCATTAAATAAATGAAAAAAATATCAGACAGTAGAGCATAGGAGAGGGAACAAGTTTGTGTAAACACAACAGCTCTGAAAAACAAATTTCTAATTTGCCTCTTCTTAACCAATAAAGTTGCAACGGTAGGTAACTCTCGGTGATAAACAAGGCAGTATGGTCGTGTTTGTTTTTAAATACCAAAGATAATGTCTTTGATAGCGAGTAAAAGGTTATACTTTTCTGTTTCAAACATGAGAGTGTGGGTTATTTTTAATGTTTTTTTGTTTACTTCAGTTTTAACAAGATGACTATTATTCTAAACTGAACCACTAAAATCTAGACTTGAACATTGTTCATTCATTGATATAGGCATATAGATAGATGGGACAGAAATAGTTAAAATATTCGAAATATCAACATTTTATGTTGTTTTTATTAAATAACCAAAATTAATTTTTATGATAGCTGTATATGAGCGTGGGTGAACATGAAGCGTTTAATGTCAGCCCTGGTTTATGATATCTACTAAAATGTTCTACTCTTGAGTTCATTTTAACAATGTAACGGTAAAAACCCGCAAAATATTATTTTATTTTATAGAGACAGAGGAGTAAATAGATTGAGACAGATAGAGAGTAGAGTTAAGATGTTTTAAAATTAAACTTCTATCTCACAATAAATAAAAAAAAAATAAAAAAATTAACACCTAGTTTAATTGCCAAAACAAAATTATAATATTTGTTCTTTGTCGACTGCCGAAGTCTGAAACGCTCAAGCCAATCGGAGATTATGTTACATTATAAACAATTATCTAACAATGGGATCCACAGTGATGTAATGTTATACTGAATGCGCTGGAGTCAACAAGCATTGAATGGATAAGGGGATATAACTTAATACCAAGAAGAAACATTCGCATCCTTTATGTCCCTTCTATTCAGTGATGATAATAAGTGCACGTGCCAAGCAAACAAAATGATCCTGTCATTGTAAGAACAGTTGGAAGTAAATAGAAAATAGAGAAATAGAAAAACATTGTTTCACGCTGATGGGGCAGAGGAAAATGTTAAGGGATCATAAAGTGAGTAGCATTTCGCTCAAGAGTCCTGGGTTCGATCCCCTGACCCGCATGAAAAACTTTCGATGCGCAACCTAGACCAAGTTGATGAGCTCAGTGTCGAGTCTACTCGATGGGGAGATAATTACACGTACACCTAAGATCCCATGGGAATTCAAAACCAGAAAGTGTAGGCCATGTCGCCTTAGCACGCCCGAACAACCCTGCACCTAGAAAAATATCCATGACAAAGCAATCTGAACCTTCACACTCCCCATACTTCTTATGTGACTTACGTCCGACTACGAAGTAAGTCAAGAAAATTATCGTTAAGTGCAATTGAAACAGTCACTGAAAATGTTAGCAAGAGAGTGGCCGTGTATGACTTTGCCCTTTTACTCTGGGGTGACGTTGTAATTATACCAAATATTAACAGGTAATTATAATTATGGGGAGCTAGAGCTGTTAAACTGTTATCTTATATCCATTACATCATTCGTAGATATTCTGCAGTCCAATCCTGGTGTCAGTCGAGGCATGCAATCTTGCCCGGCCTCACATCTATCAATATTTAAAAAAGAATATGGGTAGGAATTAAATCTAGATACAGGAGGTGTATGAGAAATGTTATTCGTAATCCCAAATCAGATGTTTTGGTGGTCACAGGGAAATTGATCAGTTAATTTAATGTATTTTTTTCTCCAGTAATCCAAAGTTGACCGTAGTCAAAGAAAACGACAGGCAGAAATCTAACTGGTCAGTTGTGGTAAACATGCATAGGTGTAGAAAGATAACCTTGACCATAAGTATGCATCAATGAAGGTGTAAGGATGGAAGTAGCCCTGACAGCTGAGAAACTACCCGGAAGTCTTCCGGTAATAACTTAATGCATAGTATAAATGAGAGCATGTGAAGTAGCCTTGACCCTTAGGTCAGGCTGGCCAAACTAATGGCAGGTGCTTTTCTCACAGCAAATAATGCATCTCAGTGTATAATGAGAGGCCCAGTCTAAAGTGTAGAGATAGATCAAGATATGTATGAATATATAGCCTAAGAAAGGCTTTATTAAGAACAAAAGAACGAATGTGATTGTATGGAAAATCCATAACCTCCTATACAGATAAAGTATCTGTCTTTTCATCTTTGATGAACGAGAAAGGGTCACTTCCATCGAATTATGTGTTGGTTGTTGGGCTTTTGGTTTAAAGATGTCTCAGCCTTTAGTTTGTACTACGAGAGCTGAGAAGTTTATATAGGCTGAATCTGTGGTGAGGTCCCTAATCAACACGTCAGAAGTTCAATGAGTGTCTGTGATAACACTAAGGCTCCACCAGTTTGACTAGGTTAAGTGGGACAGTTACATTGGCCAGAAGTATAAAACTGTGTGAGAACATTTAGAAGTAGTGAACAGGAAAGTTAACTGAGAAGGAGAATATATGAACTGGTTAGATTTTATTCAGGGGAAAGCTAAAATATCTAAGGGAGACTAAGGTTTCTCAGATTAGATGTTGTGGAATTGTAATTGTGAAATTTGTGATTTGATTACTGTTTTCTTCCTTAATTGTTTATTTCTCTTTTTATAAATATTTTATTAGATTTTCACCTGGCATTCATAATTTCTTATTGTCTGTACTTCGTGTAAAATTAATTAATTTTAATCATTGTACCTTGTCTGTTATATGTGAGGAATTCCTTCCTCTGTGGGGCATGAACGAGCTACCGGAAGTGGTTGACCTAAATTGTTGTGTTTTTCGTAGTATTCATTAATTTACGGGCGACCAACATCTGGAATATGGACTCTGCCTGTAATTTTAGTTAATGCAGAGAAGGGAGGCTGCATTTACACTATCTATCATTTATCGTGACCACCTCACCACCAGACATAACAGTAAGTAGTATTGTCCATAGAAGACATAACATTGTACAGGAACTGTCGTAATATCCATGTAAGGAGTTTCATGGTATATTAGACTAGGTGCTGATGGTAGTAGAATATTTTTCATCGAATAGAATTCTTGCTAAATCATCTGATAGAAGTATAATAACAACGTTATGGTATTAATCATTCTAAACATTAACGATTGATGATCTCTACTGGCTGCATCACATTATCTGTCGAATAAATGGGTCGTAATAATTCTAAACATGAAAGGTTGATAATCTCTACTGGCTGCAACATCTATCTTTATTGCAAGCTAGATTTAAAAATGACAAAGGCCGCATTAGCAGGAGTAGAAAAATGAAATATGTGGAAATCAAGTGTAATGTCTTTGTGGAAAAGTATTTCTCCTCACTTTGCTTGAGACTGAGCAGGTGGATTTTAAAAGTCTCTTGCTGCAGTGAAATTTGTGCGAGTGAGAGAGCGAGAAAGAGAGCGAGAGCGAGCGAGAGAGAGAGAGAAGACGTAATGCACACTTTTGATGAGGTATTTCACAGTATTATCTCTGTCTGTTCATTGTTCTGAAGCACGTGTTGCATATATTTTTTTTTCTTGGAATGTGTGTCTGTTGAACAGGAACACTGATGCTTCCTTTATATGAACATTCACCTTTATAAATGAAAATTTAGTATTAGAATTAAAGTTTTCCTTAATTCTACCATTACCTGATAAAATGTTTCTGGAGCGTGAATAGACTACATTTACAAGCGTATCTTACCTAATCTATTTTTAGAAGACCTCGTACCTTACCTAATCTATTTTTAGAAGACCTCGTACCTTACCTAATCCATTTTTAGAAGACCTCGTACCTTACCTAATCCATTTTAGAAGACCTCGTGCCTTACCTAATCCATTTTTGTATCAGCATTTGAATACAAAACCAGTTTCTATTTTCACAGGTGAAAGAATTGAAACAGCAGAAGTTATCTATAGTAAATACATGAAAGTAATCGAACGTCCGAGTTCTAATCATTATAAGACAGAAGAATCTGAAGAATTTTATTCTACGTGCTTTCATTAATTATAAGACCTGGACAACCACAACTCGTTTACAACATAAGTAAATTTCTGTTTGATTCCTGCTCTGATTCTAGTGATACTCATGAGATACACACACACACACACACACACACACACACACACACACACACACACACACACACACACACACACACACACACACACACACACACACACACACACACACACATATATATATGCACACACGCGCGCACGCGATCGATATAAGTGGAGTTAACAACATTCTTAAAAACAAATTGCTGGCAATTGTGAAATACGTAACAAGCTATAACTATATTTTTTTTCCAGGTCAAGACATATTAAGTCGGTTTACTTTTGTTTGTTCCAACCACCTCCACCTCGAAAAATAGAGGAAAGTGCGAAATTGTTTTGCGTCCGGTTGTTTGGAGGTTCGTTATCGAGTCTTAAAAACATTGACTGCGGATAAAAACAATTTACATTTCAATTTTTAACATAAAAATACTATGCGAGCCGGATAGATAGCAGAAAGCAATAAACAAGCAGGAACCTTCCGGTAATTCCAGAAACCATTCTCACCAAATTATGTACACCTGTCTGTAAACTCTATGTAATCTTGTCTCCATCACTCTCGTTTTTTTCTGTTTCATTTCTTCATCCCTCTCTGTTTCATTTCTTCACCCTTCTCTATTTCATTTCTTCATCCATCTCTGTTTCATTTCTTCACCTTTCTCTATTTCATTTCTTCATCCATCTCTGTTTCATTTCTTTATCCCTCTCTATTTCTTTTCTTCATCCCTCTCTGTTTCATTTCTTTATTCCTCTCTATTTCATTTCTTCATCCCTTTCTGTTTCAGCATATTGATTTTTACAAATATCTGACTGTTTATTAAAGCGATTTTTATTGTTTTTTTACATCGGAACTTTTGTATTCACTCCGAGTTTGAAAAAACCTGCTGAAGCTGGGGAAACAAATTAAATTGGTTCAATATTACTTAACATGTTTTCCAACTCCTAGAGACCTTACCAGTCTTTAATAAATAGTTTTGTTTATTAAAACGTTTCTGTTATCTGTGCTCAGATAACGTGCATGCATGTAAATTTGAGTAGGTTGTACAGTGAGATCACACATAGATATGTTGTTTTTCTTTGTTTTCACACTTTTAAAATTAATATAAGATGTGAGTCGTCTTAATGCATAGCAAGCTAGTATTTTGTTGTTGTTGTTATCGAATGTATTTCAATTTACTATCCGTGTAACTAAACGAATATTACAAGAGACATTTTATTTTCTGAAATAGCCTTTCGTACGATAAGTGGGCAAGCTTAATACTGGACTTTTGGACACAGTGGTAAACGGAGTGGGGCAGGGAGAGAGAGAAAGAGAAAGAGACACCTAATTGAAAGACCTTCCGTTATTGTTAGAGCGGTTCCACTGTGGGCTCCTTCAAGCCTGTCCTTTGAGTTATGACCCTTGCATTGGCTCGCAGGATTATTTCCTAGAGCTTGAAATGTTGTTTATTTAGGAGAATCCAAGAAAGAAAACAAACACAACATACGTGATTTATTTATACTTGTGTTTATCAGCTGTCCTCTTCCTTTCATTGTGTTAGTTCAGATAACTCTTTTTTTTTTACTGCAGACACTTTACTCCCGTGATAAGGTATTGCGCCAGAGTGAGTTAAGTTCTGGAGCGTCGGTTGACTACTCATGTGGTAAACGATAATAACTTTGTTTGCTTGTTTGTACGCTGGTCGGTTTGACGTTATTAGCTTAATATCTTCTTGTTGCTATATTGTGGTGCCAATTACCAATCACTGGAGTCTTATGTAATAGTTTAATTCTTTTGTGATATCCCTACTGATAGATAGATAGATAGATAGATAGATAGATATATAGATAGATAGATAGATAGATAGACATACAGATAGATAGATAGACAGATAGATAGATAGATATACCATACAAGCGATGTATGGATGGATGGGTGAAGCTGAACAACAAAATAAGTTTGTCAAAAATAAGTTTGCTATTTTGATATAGTTGAAGCATATACATTTGCAGACCTCTTTCATGATCACCTTTTAAAAAAGTTTTCGCTTTCTTCTTTTTCTTTCAGCTAACGGTTTCTTTCTTAAGCAATCATTGATTATTTTATCTCTAATATTTCATTGAAAACGTATTTATAGACATAAAACTGTAGATGTTAGGATATCATAGTACAACATCATTTGAATAAATAAATAATAAGAGCTTTAGAGTGGCATATCCATGTATGAAGGTATGTGTGTATATGTGCCTAGTGTGCGTTTATAATATATAACAGTCAGCATAGTTTAGGGGCTCACTGGTTGCAGTGCGCCATTTTGTCTTTAAGTATATAACAAAGGTCAAAAGCATGGTATGTTGTAGACGATTTGGTCAGATCGGTATTCCTTTAAGTTAATAATAATAATAATAATAATAATAATAATAATAATAATAATAATAAGAAGAAGATGATGATGATGATGATGATGACGATGACGATGATGATAATGATGTCTACCATGATGATGGTGATAGCTTGTTTCTATTTTAGTAAACCTCCATCCAATGAGTTTAGAAAGGTCAAGCATGGCATCTGTTTGAGTGATTGCATTGATGAACAATATCCCCAGATATCTGATATAAAGCAACTGCCATGCAAAACATTCCAAACATTAGTAGAACTGAAACCGTACCGAGCTTAACGTAAAAAATAAAATACTCCCCCCCCCCCCCGAAAATAATACCAGTAAGGAAATTATAGCAATATGAGGTCACAAAGAATCTGATTTTATTCAGATTGTGTGATTAAGTAAAATTCAATAGCGCCTTCTTGAACAAAAGCACTTGAAATCCTCTAGACCCAGACAAAGTGTAATTGCTTTGAAGGAAGCGCTTGTCTACCCTGGAAGGACAGTTTGTCGAAGAACCATAATAGTTACTCGACGTACCAGCAAAATTTGCCAATAGAGGTAAATTTATGTAGCTAATTTTAAGCTCAGTCGTGTTAGGACTTTCTTTCTTGCTGATCAGCTTTCCTGTTGTAGCCTACTGATGGACTCTTTGTTTTCTGGACCAACATTTTGGGAAAAAACCGGCTAAAGTGAACTAATTCAAAAGTATTTTTAAAAAAATAATTTATTAAAAATTTATTAAAGTTCAGAATCTCATGTTTATTTGAAAAAAATTAATGTTAGATAGTTTTATTTTCATTCTACACTTTTTTAAGTACATATCTCCCTGGATTATCAAAGGGGAGTAATCGACTACAAATGGTTGTAGCACAAATCAATTTTAGCGACTGTAGCTGGATTTTCCCAGACAGCATCACTGTTGGTCTAGTCGAATGTTATTTTTATGCCTTCTTTTCTACACGCTTGCAAGCATAGCCACAGCCATATGTCTGCTAGCATTTAATTGAAAGTATGCTTGAATGCAGGGAAACGTTGCATTTAAACAAAATAATTGCTTTCATCGAGTCTTTGGTTCATCAATAAGTTTAAAAGTTTGATTGAAACCTAAATCTAATTTGTGGGGATAAGTTAAGGATTGAAACCTAAATCTAATTTGTGGGGATAAGTTAAGGATTGAAACCTAAATCTAATTTGTGGGGATAAGTTAAGGATTGAAACCTAAATCTAATTTGTGGGGATAAGTTAAGGCATTGAAACCTAAATCTAATTTGTGGGGATAAGTTAAGGCATTGAAACCTAAATCTAATTTGTGGGGATAAGTTAAGGCATTGAAACCTAAATCTAATTTGTGGGGATAAGTTAAGGCATTGAAACCTAAATCTAATTTGTGGGGATAAGTTAAGGCATTGAAACCTAAATCTAATTTGTGGGGAAAAGTTAAGGCATTGAAACCTAAATCTAATTTGTGGGGATAAGTTAAGGCATTGAAACCTAAATCTAATTTGTGGGGATAAGTTAAGGCATTGAAAAATAGATCGTGCGAATTTGTTTTACTTCGATCTAGGAACTCCATCGTTGATAATAACACTCACATTATCAACTTTCTGCGACACTGATATAATCAAGGTGGTGTGATATCACACTATGCAATATTTAGAAGCTTATAATACATCCCACAATGAGGTGAAAGTTGAACTGTAGAGTGTTGATAAACATTCCAGATATCTTTTTCTGATAATCCTACGTGTGCCGAGAGAGGAATGGGATGAAGAGGGCACTTAAAATATAAACATTTAGGGAAAACTTGTCGATCATCTTCTTGAGAACTAGGATGGTAAACAAGAACATAATTTTGTCATCAAAGAGTATGCCCCGCCAGTAATATGCTGCGAGTAGAAAGATAGGTAAAACCACTATTGTCTCCATTGAAATAACCCAATGCACTTAAGCTCGGCATGCCCCTAGAAAGAGGTTTCTAACATCCGTATTTAATGCTTTGAAGCTTTTACTTGAAATATGAACTAGAATGAAAAACTGAGTGAAAAATCAGTAAATTACACCGAAAGATGCAAACAGTTCCATGCTACAAGAGAGACATAGCAATAGTAGATATCAAGAAGTATCAGAAAGCAGACAGATACAGGCCCCTCAAGGATTTTATGAAGGTAAAGGCGATGGATTCAGAAAGTCGTCACTCTAATGTCTGAAAGTAGTCGGTCCAAAAGTGAAAGCATAAGATTATATTAATACCCTTTAAGTATTCAACATGCGCTCACATATTCAGCACACGCCCAGATGTTCAGCATACGTTATATGGTAAAGTACACACCCAGATCATCAGTATAAGTCCTAGTGTTCAGCACCACACTCAGATGTTCAGTACAAGTCCAAGTGTACAGCAGGCGACTGGATATTCAGCACAAATCCAAATATTCAGCACAGAAACGTGTTCAACACGCCCATACATTCAGCGCAAGTCCAAGAGTACAGAAAATACCCAGGTATTCAGCACACGCACAAGTGTACAGCACGAGGCCAGAAGTTCAGTAAGTGCAAGTGTTCAGCGCACGTCCAGATGTTCAGCACAAGTCCAAATGAACACCACAAGTCCAAATATTCAGCATAGGTTCAAGTGTACATCACATGTCCAGACATTCAGAACAAGTCCAACGGTACACCAAACGGCGAGATATTCACCACATATCCGTGTGTACTGCACTTGCCCAGATGTTCAGAACAGGTCCACGTGTACTATATACACACACATACACGTCCATGTGAATAGCACACGTCCAAATGTTCAGTACAGTCCAAGTGTACAACACGCGCCAAGATATTCAGTACAGTCCAAGTGTACAACACGCGCCAAGATATTCAGTACAGTCCAAGTGTACAACACGCGCCAAGATATTCAGTACAGTCCAAGTGTACAACACGCGCCAAGATATTCAGTACAGTCCAAGTGTACAACACGCGCCAAGATATTCAGTACAGTCCAAGTGTACAACACGCGCCAAGATATTCAGTACAGTCCAAGTGTACAACACGCGCCAAGATATTCAGTACAGTCCAAGTGTACAACACGCGCCAAGATATTCAGTACAGTCCAAGTGTACAACACGCGCCAAGATATTCAGTACAGTCCAAGTGTACAACACGCGCCAAGATATTCAGTACAGTCCAAGTGTACAACACGCGCCAAGATATTCAGTACAGTCCAAGTGTACAACACGCGCCAAGATATTCAGTACAGTCCAAGTGTACAACACGCGCCAAGATATTCAGCAAAAGTCCAAATGTTCACACAAGTCAAGCGCTCATCACACGCCCAATTCGACTCCTTGTAGATTTCAAAACGATTCCACGGACATGCGACAAACGACAAAAATTCAAGTCTGCCTAAACTATAAAAAAAAAAAAAGTCGGCAGTCAGTAGTGACTGTGGCAGAAGCACAGTAAAGAGGCAGAATGCAGGTATAACTGTTTCATTGCAACAAAGCAACAAGCAGCACAATCGAGAGCAAGCATGCACTATCCAGATGACTTCGTAGTGTTTTGCCAACCCCCATGCACTATCCAGATGACTTCGTAGTGTTTTGCCAACCCCCATGCACTATCCAGATGACTTCGTAGTGTTTTGCCAACCCCCATGCACTATCCAGATGACTTCGTAGTGTTTTGGCAACCCCAATGCAAGACTAGTTCTCCAAGTCTCCGAAGGCTGCTTGACGCACTATGACGTGGTGAGGCAGTGATAGCTATCGTCTACCAGCCGTACATGACAGAAACGTCAACGCTAAAGAGAACGACAGAAAGAAAAAAAATGAAAATATAGAGACTGCACTCCTTCATTAGAAAACCCTGGATACACGGAAATGCTTGTAGGACTCTGAGCCAATATATCAAAAGTCACCGATGATGATATGACGATGATGATGACGACGAGGACGACAATGATGATTGTGGTGGTGATGGTGATGATGATGATGTGTTCATTATTACAACATAAATATGAAAAATAATTGAAGGAAGAAAGACGATTACACATGCAGCAAATTAGCTAGAAAGAAAGAAAGAAAGAAAGAAAGAAAGAAAGAAAGAAAGAAAGAAAGAAAGAAAGAAAGAAAGAAAGAAAGAAAGAAAGAAAGAAAGAAAGAAAGAAAGACATACACAAACACATAAATCAAGCGTAAAAAATATGCGGTACACAAAAAAGGAAGAAAAACGAACCGCCATTTGATCGTGGAAATGTATTTCTGTACGTGCGAAAAATCTGAATACATTCTCACATTTAAAATAGCGTAATTTATCTTCCTAATTACGTGCTACCTCGCAACACCAAGTAGAAACTGTTGTGCAATTCGTTTCCATTTACCAGACATCTTCAAATACAGTCATCATGCCGGGATCCAGGTAAGATCAGACAACTCGATCCGCTACAGCTGTTCTGTCCGGAAAACCATGACGTAGAATGAACGCTAATATGTATTGCAGCAACACGTCAAAGCTGAAGATCAACGAGTAGAAATAAACTATGTTCAGGTGCAAACGTTAGCACTTTGGTGCTTCTTATATATATTTTCCAATGTAGAAAAAGGAGTAAGCTATACATTCAAAAGGAAATGCCAAATTAGACGAATGCAGGTCAAATATGAAAACTGTACACGAAATCTATTTGCCGAAATTAGAACACCTAACATCGTTCAGGTATTTATTTTCCGATTTGAACTTAAATTCCGTTTAATGGGTCTACAAAGGAAGCCAGTGTGCTGGTAAAACCACCTAGCGCCATATGTCTTCCTGACTGACTCAAAGTTCATTAATCCTTTTGTTTATTTGGCATACTAATTGTGTGCTTATTAATCGACATTATCCTGTATAAATAATGACACATACAACAGTATGTTAAAGAAATGGGAAATTACTCTTGCTGTATCTAGGTAGCATGCATTTGACTGTGTTTTACTGTATATTTTGTTGATAAATCCTTCTAATAGCAAATAACAATAAAAGAATCATTTGACAAATTTACTTTGGAACATCATAAAAACTATTTTTGACATCATAGGCCACAAAAATATATTATTTGAGTCTTTCAAAAAAGACAGGTCGGTTGGGCAGAGAGCTTTATATTCTATTTTTGTTTCCACCATGGTAAAGCCAGGCATGCTATGATGTTTTCTGTAACGATTTAATAAAAATTTTATTTGTATACAAATTATATTTTTATATAATTTTTCATATGTTGATCTATAAAATTTAAATGAAATGCTATTTGTGATTTGTGTGATTTAACATTTAAAATGTTAAAGTTTATTTTTGGGAAGTGAAGTCCAAAACGGACAAGGATGAAGGGAGAAATTAATCTGTTGATGAATACTAGCCACAGGGTAGGGATGTATCCAGTAGCCTACTCCAGTTGTACATTAAATGCAGCATAACAGAATTATTCAACTTCAGAGAAAGAATGTCTCAGAATTGTCTAAGCAGACCAGAAATTATAAGCCTACCTATAAGGCAAGCATTTTGTCATTCAAACAGATCACCAACCTGTAGCCTACTTAGCCCACGTGACTAAAGCAAACAGACATTTGCCCAGGTGGTCATTACTACTACAAAAGCATAGGTATTCTGTGGAAGTCATCAAAGGCTCCGGCAATGTATGGGTCGACTATTTGTCTGGCGCAGTAGACATGGAAGTACAAGGGTCCAGTACATAAGTCTCTGTTCATGTTGTTTAATATTTATGTAAATATTTTGTATCTTCTCTATGGAAGAAAGGATAGAATAATCTTACCCAGACTTCATTATATGGTGCTAACAATATTGTATATATTGTAGTTTCCAATCAGAAAGAAAAAAGAAATAATGATAATGCTTTTTGCATATGATTTGTGTTTGTAAATTTTCTTATGGGTAGAGACATAACGGGTCATGTCATAACAAGTTTATAACAAGGACAATTTTATGGTGAGTTTTAGTTATAAAGTATGTAGACATAATGGGTCATGTCCCACCTTACACTGAGAAATATTAATATGATATTTGATATTTTAATGCTCAGTGATTATTGTGGCAAGTAAAATTATAGTATCTTTATTTCTAAGTATGTTGAATTAACTATGTGTTTATCTTGAAACTGGCATAGAATTTTAGGCTTAATGAATAATTTATGTATGTGTCTTAAAACCAATATACGATTTTGGTCTTGTAAATAGTTATTCGTTTCGTGTTATTGTGGAAGCTTCGCCAGAAATTATTGAAATTGACTCTTAAGAGAGTAGATGTTAACAGGATGGTTAACATCTCAAAAGGAGGCGGGTATGTGGGGTAGTAAATTTGCCGATCTCTATATTTCAATTTTTTTCTTATATAACTTATTAAATTATCAGAGTAACCGACCATGGGCATTCCTTATATCGGTAGTTTTTTTTTAAATGTCTGAGTTGGAGTAAACAGCTCTAGGTGAGAATATCCTAGAAATGAAATCAACGAAGCAAGCATTAGCCCAAAACTTCTCCATGACCAGTATGCTTGACAAGATGATGAAATGTCAACAAAATATCAACGTACAAATGATTGAAGCAGGCAAGTTTGAAAGGAGAAATAGAAGCACACATAACTACTGCACACAATCAAGCGTTGAATATGAAATCACACAAAACTAACTTCATGAAAATCTCTAAAAGATTCCAAATGTAGACTCTGCAAATCCACAAATGAAACGACAGATCATAAGCTCTGGATGTCAGGTTCTGGCTGGAATAGAATACACCAAACTAGACGACTAAGTGGCAAACCTCACACGTAGAACTATATGTGAGAACTATCACGTAAAACTGCAGAAAGAAGCAGTCACCGAAACAGAAGAAAATCAAAATACTGTGAGACTTCGAGATAAAAACTAATAGAGTGCTTCCTTAACGAAGAGCAGACATTGTAGTTCTCAACATTTGATTAAATATTAACAAAGCAATCAACATACAAATGGTTGAAAGAGACAGGATTGAAAGCAGAAACAGAAGCACTCATAACAGCTGCAAAAGATCAAGCACTCAACACCAAATCTCACAAAACGAAAATCATGAAATTTTCAAGATTCCAAATGTAGACTCTCCAAATCCATGGATGAGACAACAGAGCACATACTATCTGGATGTCAGGTTCTGACTGGAACAGAATACACCAAACGACACAATGAAGTGGTAAAACACATACATAGAAATCTGTGTGAGAACTATGGCATAAAAACCCCAGAAAGAGCATGGATGCACCAACCAGAAGCATTCACCGAAACAGAAGTCAAAATACTGTGGGACTTCGAGATAAGAACAGATCGGGTGATTCCTGCACGAAGACCAGACATTGTAGTTCTCAATAATTCCAACAGAATAGTAACAATCATTGATGTCGCTGTTCCAAATGATAGAAACATAAAAACAAAAGAAAGAGAAAAAATAGAAAAATACCAAGACCTCCGATTAGAAATTCAGAGACTGTGGAATGTAAAAGCAGAAGTGATATATATAGTGATAGGAGCCTTGGGGAACATAACATCTGAATTGGAAAACTACCTGAATAAACTCTCTGGAAAAAACACAGACTCGTTCCACTACTCAAAGCAGCGCTCCTCGGAAGTGCCCACATCCTCCGTAAAACCTTGGATCTCCCAGAATCTTTGTAAGATTCCGAGACCTTGGATGACAACCGACAGTCAAAACAGAAGTCGTGGAAAGAGGCAAAATAACTACAGCAATAATTATAATATACATATAATGTATATTATAGTCGTGGAAAGAGGCATAATAACTACAGCAATAATTATAATATACATATATACATATTATAAAAAAAGACAAATTTATTTGATATTGATCGTATGTATCGAATAGTATTTGAACGAAAGATAGAGTGATTTTAACGTATTTGCTTATTTATGTGTTTGCATGATAGACTATGTATTTGTATATTTGTCCGTTCAGAATATTTTGAGTAAGAGAGATGATTTCATTTTTAAATGCAAATACTCATAAGTATTTTTACCACATCGTGTTTATTTCTTTTATATTGATGCTTGTTCGATTGTGTGTTCTTTCCTTTGAATATTTGTGGTAAATAATATGGAAATAGTTCCTCCGGAAAGGAAACAGAATGAAACAACAGCAATGCTCGACGTCATTTTAATTGACCAGAAGGTATTAATTGTACTTTGTCTTAAGGGGGTGAAATATATATGTGAAACTTGTTCAAGCCTACTTACGTATATCTGTACATGGCAGTCAGTTGTCTACAATGTAAAGGAAAAAGTTTAAATAAAACTTTATATTGCAAAAGTAAAAGGGCATTAACTCCTCTGCACGCCAAGTAGATATGATATTCACCTGATAACTAGGTTTTCCACTTGAAGAAGATGGAGTTTCTAAAAAATAAAACTTACTAAGAAGTCTCCTGGATTTTGAAGAAAAATCTACTCCTCAATTGGCTTGCATGACTTACTTTCAAGTGTTTTGAATTTGAAGCAAACAGTAGTTAGGAACTTTCCAAATAGCATGATCTAATTATTTATTTCTCTCTGGCTGAAGGATTATGATAGGAAGATAGAATGTCTTTTAAAGTTATTTAAACTGTAAATTAAATAGCAGAACAGCAAAAGTGGACTATCAACAAACCACCCATGCAGTTTTTATTCTTTCACCTTAAATTTTAATTAATTATGATGACTATATCAGGAAATAAATATTCTAAGGCAAATTATATTTTTATGCTTTTAGATATTTTTATTTCTTCTTCACTGCTCAATGCTGATTATTATTGTGTAATGTGTATACTTTATTGTTGAGTGTCAGTAGTTATCATTTTTATCTTACTGTACAGTCACCTGTCATCTTATGTGTGTACTAAGATGTGACTGTGATCAAGAACGGAAACTCCTTTTACATGACAAGTAGTTATATAGGGAGGGATCACATAGAAGGGGAAATCTTAACCAGATATTTGATTACGTCACGTGATTAGTTGCTATGAAAAATAACGAACTGAATCGAAATCAGTTTGGAAAGCCAGTTTTCGTGTAAATATTGTTCCTATGATTATGTTCTATCTTTCATAGTCTTTTTGTTTCTGTCTCTCTCTCTCTCTCTCTCTCTCTCTCTCTCTCTCTCTCTCTCTCTCTCTCTCTCTCTCTCTCTCTCTCTCTCTCTTCTACGCTATATCTAGTTTCTTTGCTGGATTTCTTCTCCCCTTTAGCCGATGAACAGTTCGGATCGCGGTAATACCAAATCTGTGTGCTGAGCAAATGTTAAACCAAATTCAATCATTGCGACTTTGATGCACAAATGACATGTTTGGGTCTGTGTGCTGGCTATGCAATTTCTTTTTCTCTTTCTTTTTTCAATTCGTATCCAATTTATCCTGACGTGATCAGAAATTTAAGGCACATTTTAATTTTCTTCATAAAGGCTCTAAATTGACCTTCCATCCTAGTCAGTGGTGCATTGAAATCTTTGCGTAAAATGCCCCAGCCTGTAACAAAGACTAAAGTTGTGTGTGTGTGTGTGTGTGTGCGTGCGTGCGTGCGTGCGTGCGCTAGGGACTGTTTGGTCTCGAGCGTAGGTGTAAATAAATATGTGTTCGAGTATGTGCGTACATATGGACAGAGCGGAATGCTGAATTTGCAAATGTTGGTGTGTTCAAACCTTAATACGAAGTGGGAAAATATGTTACATGTCTTATTTTAAATCCTAGAGCATTGGTATCTAATAGTAATAAAACATACATATTGCCTCTCTCCTCTCTCTCTCTCTCACACACAGACAGAAAAATAAATAGTGTCTGATTAAATAAAATAAATAATGCACAAACAAACACAAATAGTATTGTTATCCCTCTACCGAGTGTAATAATGATTATAGTAGTAATAGTAGTAGTAGTAGTAGAATTCATATATACATAATTATGCACATTTAGCAAACAATATCTCTTCGCTTAGTTGGATTCAGATGTGTTAGCAATGTAATAAAATATGCAATATAAGATAAATTAATATAATTCTCAATTTTAACAGTATTGATAGTTTATGTGTCTTGGAACACACGGCAATTTATATACGTGCTAAACTCTACTCATGTGAAAGTTACACAATTAAAGACCAGTCCAGCAGTATAACTCAACTAATCAGTAAGTAATCCATCGTGTAAGTACATAACAAAATATCGTATAATAGAATATAGTGTAACATATTATAATTTAATCCATACAATGCAAACTGTAACAATATAAGTTACGCACATTGCACGTAAAAACAAAACATTCTAACAAAATAACAACAACGAAAGAAAGCCCAAGAATAAGTTCAGAGAAACAATCAAATATAAAACCTCACGTTAGGGAAACAAATTTGAATGCGAGCAGTTCCATTTTCTGATTTTAATATTAATAAAATACTACTTTCCTTTCATACATTAACAGTAGAATGTGTAAAATACTTCCGAAGGGTTTCAATTCAATACAGATCGCACGTGAAGGTTATAGTAATGAACATGATCCTGAGAACATGTCTGAATGTTCATGATAGTGCAGTGTATGCACTGCAAAATGTGTACGGATATGAGTCACTAATATCAACATTGTCTGAAGTCAACGAAACAACAATGACGTCATTACCAAACGACACCTGGCCTGGCATTGATGTTGAAGTGAATTCGTAATTCTACGTGTACACGAGGTCGATGCACTGTTGACATGATTCGATTTTAGAATTGAATGTTACTACACTTTAACGTATGTGTGGGTGGTGGTGGTGGTGAGGGCGTGAAGGTCAATGAATGGTTGACTTTCCATGTCATGAGAGCGTGGGGAATTCCATGCCATACTTTCTATTCTATGGGAGTCTGTGGATTTCAGTGTTTGAAATGACTTGTGAAGAAAATTGTATGTTTTTCAATGACTTGACTGAGTGTTTATTTCAAGGGAGCGAGCTGAGTTGTTCCACTTTCATGATATATAGGCTACGCGAGGTATTTAATTCCAGATGATTATATATGTCTCGGTGAAACCGTGATTTTGTGAGTTTTAATGTGTCAGTGACACGAGGAAATGTCTATGAATATTAATCTAACATTGTTTCCATTGACAATGGCGATGGTGAAATTTAAACACACGGTTGTGTATGACTTCTAATGGACGTGAGACTTACGTGAGCAATAGTACTATGAACACATGTGTCTGTATTAATGCAATGACTTGTGTCTGTATTAATGCAATGACTTGTGTCAGTATTAATGCAATGACTTGTGTCTGTATTAATGCAATGACTTGTGTCTGTATAAATTCAAAGAGCTTGTGTCTGTATAAATCCCAATGACGTGTTTGTATTAATGTCATGTACTTTTGTCTATAGTAATAACACGTACCTGTGTTTTATTAATTCCAAGGACTTGTGTTTATTTGTCATTTATCTGCGTCTGTATTAAAGTCATTATTGTCATTTATCTGCGTCTGTATTAAAGTCATGTACTTGTGTCTGTATGAATACCATGGGCTTGTGTTTGTATTAATGCCAAGGGCATGTTTGTGCATTAATGCCAAGGACTTGTGTTTATATTATTGTCATGGACTTGTGTTTGTATTAATATCAAGGACGTGTTCGTATTAATGTCATGGACATTTGTCTGTGTTAATGCCAAGGACTTGTGTTTGCATTAATGCCATTGGCTTGTGTTTGCATTAGTGTCATGGACTTGTGTCTACATGAATGACCTGTACTTGTGTCTGTATCAAAGTAATTATGTTTGTATTAATGCAATCTACTTCTGTTTGTATTAATGCCATGTACTCGTTTCTGTATTATTGCCATGTACTTGGATCTTTATTAATGCCACGAACTTGCGTCAGTAATAGTGTCATGGACAAGTTTAAGAGTTACTATCATGGACATTATTGCCGGAAGATTTTGGGTTTTGATGAGCGAGTTTCAGTGTCACGAATGATGGTGACTTTCACTGACAATGGAATTTGAATTGTAATTTTATGGGCGTATGTTCATCTCATTCACACTTTCATTGATAATGAAATTCGAATGTTAACTTTACAGGAGTGTGTAAGACAATATCAAGGATAAGCATGATTATCAAGGACAGGAGGTTCTGTGACTTCCAATGTCAGGGTCATGTTTGCAACGGTCAATATTAAATTCTGTTCAACCTCTTGCAGAATCGCAAGAATTCCATTTGCCATCATTTTAACCTTTTCTACTGTTCCTGGCACTAATAAGCCTGTATGATTTTCCAGGCTAAAAACAAGTATTCGTTACCGGAGACCTGAGCACGTCAAATGAAATCAATATCCGGAGAAGTAGGTTTATTTGTAAAGCTAATAGGTGCAGGAGTTTTTTTTTCTATTTAATTTTTTTCTTTCCTTTTTTATTGGGTGGGAGTGAAGATGTGGTTAAATTTATAATAATAAAAAAAGAATAAACACATTTACACTCTGTCCAATGATTGTGGCCGTCTGATTAAATAAATTAAATCAAATATTCATTCGATAATACATAACACTTTTGCGTGACATTTGAATGACTGGTACGAAGTTTTGTCGCAAATGAAAATAAAATATTTTTGCACAACAACAGCAGCAAATATTTTCTTCGGTTTCTCTTCTTTTCTTCTTTCTTTTCTTGTAAATTATTCATTTGAGTTCGTATTCAGCTGTATTCGTTAGTCACTGACAGAATCCCGACATTAATTAAAAAATGTAAATGGTGATAGACTACACATTACACAGCTTACGTCACACTATCGTCCGAGGCTCTTTTGCGTCAAATGTCACGTGATAAGCGTCAGCGCCATTGTGTGGTGAGTTCCCGCGGCTAGCGTGAGTTAAACATTGTCTGCATAGTGCTCCGTCTCGACTGCCTAGAGAGTTGTCTGCGCATTGCAGGTGCGAGGTCACTCGCTGAGATTCCAAAGCGTCCCCCAGTAAGCAGCGCGTCATCGGCCCGTATCCATTGCTGGCAGCAACGTCAGAACTAGGCACTTTGTTCGTTTTATCGGATTTCACGCCACACCCGTTTAAGAAATTGTTTATGTATAGATAGTTTGCACCTGTTTGCTTGGCGCTAGCTGTGTCGGGACTGGTGCGTTTGTGAAGAGTATCCTTAAGTGCCAAGCACGAATCCTTCGCACCTCGCTCTTTCTTGCACGAATTGTTTTCAGGATCGCATAAGTTCGGCTCCAGTCTGCTGCAGGTGAGGATATTCATATCCGAGCACAAGGCGGTGCCGACGCTGTCCGTGTACTGTGCGGCAACTTTGCTGGCGGCTACGTCACTGTCCCAGGACACGGTGCGTCTGTTAGATGCAGAATGTTGCGAGTGACTGGGCGGTCGGTGAGACACAGCTGGTGATCGATGCAAGAGCAGACTCTGGTGCTGGCAACTGGAGTTCAGGTCCTTGTGCGATGTTTGCCTGTAGCTAGTGTTGCTACTGAGGCGCGGTCGGCCGTCCAGTTGACATTGGCGGAAAGAGCCGAAGATCGTCTGGCGAAAGGCTGCCCGGTATCGGTGGGAGATGACGTTGTACAGGATAGGGTTCATGGTTGAACTGACAAAGTATAACACACCTGTGCAAAAATCAACAACACGTACTGTTTGCGTCATTTCATCATATTGACAAAAATAGAAAGTGTTTGTATTTCGTTTTAACTATTATTTATTTCGTTTCATACGAGCATTGTTGTTGTTGTTGTTGTTGTTGTTGTTGTTGTGTGTGTGTGTGTGTGTGTGAGCGAAAAAGACACACAAAAAGTAGACTGAATAAATACTACATGTTTATTCGTGTTTATTGTACTTGAGTTCTGAATTAAAATGAATTTTAAATATAATTCTCTATAAAAGCGGATGTCAGCACAACAATGCTGTAAGACAGAGAGATAGATAGATAGATAGATAGATAGATAGATAGATAGATAGATAGATAGATAGATAGATAGATAGATAGATAGATAGATAGATAGATAGATGGATAGATAGCAGACAGACATACAGATATGATAGACAGACAGACCATACAGATAGATAGATAGATAGATAGATAGATAGATAGATAGATAGATAGATAGATAGATAGATAGATAGATAGATAGATAGATAGATAAATTTAGATTAGATGGGTGGATGGATTATGCAAAAGTTAGAGGGAACTGAGAGAGAGAGAGAGAGAGAGAGAGAGAGAGAGGATTGAAAAGGAAGAAAGAATGTAAGATAGTTTCACAGATAGATGTTGTTTCCAATGACTGGACGGAAGAAGAGGAAGATATAAATAGATAAAATGAAATTGATAACAGATAGCTGGAAGGATAGGTTTGGGGTTTGGATAGATGGATGCGTCAATTTATGGATGGATGGAAGAATGAACATGCAGAGGAATGGTCTAATATATTTCTAAAGTGTAGAGATATAAATGAAAATTTAACACTGCGCTAGACAGAGCCACACACTTGATGATGCAGTAGTCTGAATAGAGCCGTACTTTATAGTAAACGTTTACATGCATAAGAAAATATTTTTAAGTCTTGTTTGGTGGAAAGTGTTCGGCACTGGAAGAATGAACTCAAGATATTTGTCACGCTAGAAAATTTATGGAAAATTTTATGAAATAGAAAGAGGCAATGTTGTGCAAAATAGTCAATAAATGGGAGTAGAAAAAATATAGACACAACTTAATATTTGCATTAAATGATTTCTAAGCTAAAGATACATATATATATATATATAATTAGTAAAGAAAAATGTAGCAGATTATTTTTTTAAGACGGTTGGTAGACTGTCACTCAAAATCATATTTGTATGTGTTTATTTGTGTATATATATTTATGTTCATTTGTGTGTATTTATATATATATGTTTATTTTATGTATTTATGTTTATTTTATGTATTTATGTTTAATTTTATGTATTTATGTTTAATTTTATGTATTTATGTTTATTTCTAAGTATTTACATGTATTTAAAGTATTTACATTTATATATGTGTATTGATATGCATTTCTGTGTATTTATATGTATGTATGTGCCTTTATGTATTTATGTATATTTATATTTATTTTATATATTTCTGTGTATTTCAATATATATTTATCTAATACACTTTTATATATGTTCATGTGTATTCATATGCATGCGTAATCATGCATTTATGTGTATTTCTATGTATATATAACAAATTTATGTATATTATATATATGCATTAATGCGTATTTATGTGTATTTATATGTATTAATGTGCATTTCTATATATATATATATATATATATATATATATTCTGTGCTCGCGTTACATGTATCCATTTCGCTACCCTGCTGCGTATTTTAATTTTAATTTAGGCAAAATTAACTCTTATCCTGCAATACGTGATCTCAACTTCCTACCCAATTGTTTCTAATTTAAACACACCTGTCTGCTTACCAGGCTGTCCGACTATTCAGTTAATAATTTATATCTATGCAGACATAAGTTAGGGGCTAGGTCGTATCTGCTTATCTTTTGTAGGTGTTGTGTTTCACCAACTGCATCATTTGTTTCTTGCGCGCGCTCTTGTGTGTGTTGGAGGGGGTATGGGGAGGCTCTGTGGGCGTGATTGGAGCATACAAGTGCTTAAACTTAAGATTTATTTGCAATGCAATGAAAACAATCTGTCTCAATTAGAACGGAAACAATTATTCCTAGCGCATGTGAAATTCAGTTTTGTTTAAGTTTTTTGTTAGTTCGTTTTTTACAGTTTGATTACTTTAGGCACAATATATTTAAATAGCTACCAATTGTATTCTACGTTTGTCTTTGCTTTTGTGTTTGCTAAGGTTTCTCTTTTATTTTAATCAATATTCTAAATTTAAAAATGTGACAAGCAATAAACAAGCATGAAATAAATATTCTATTAGAAAATCTTGATTCAATATTTGGCTGTAGTAAGAAAGTAAAGAAAGAAAGGAAGAAAGGAAGAAAGAAAGAAAGAAAGAAAGAAAGAAAGAAAGAAAAAAGAAAGAAAGAAAGGAAAGAAGGAAAAGTAAGAAATAAAGAAGGAAGAAAGAAAGGAAGGAAGGAAGAAAGTAGGAAAAAATTAAAGAAAGAAAGAAAAAAGAAAGAAAGGAAGGAAGAAAGGAACGAAAGAAGAAAGGAAGGAAGGAAGAAAGAAAGAAAGAAAAAAGAAAGAAAGAAAGGAAGGAAAAAGGACGAAAGAAATAAAGGAAGGAAGACATAAAGAAATGAAGCAAGCATAAAGGATGGAAGAAAGAAGGAAAAAAGAAAGAAAGGAAGGAAGAAAAAATGAAAGAATGAAGGAAGGAAAAGGATGGAAGAAAGAAAGAAAAGAATTAAAAATGATGGAAGAAAAAGAAAAGGGAAAGAAAGGAAGGAAGGAAGGAAGGAAAGAAGAAAGGAAAAGGAATGGAAGAAAGAAAGAAAGAAAGGAAAAGGGGTGGAAAGAAAAAAGAAAGAAAGAAAGAAAGAAAGTTTGGGGGGAGAGAAATTTAACAGTGAACAAGAGATACATTTCTGAAGTGGAAAAACTAATTCGGGAATTAATTCCTAGTATCACACGACCATGCCATATAAGTGTTTGAAAGTAATAATTCAACAAATGCTAACAGGATCCCAACAATGACAGATGCGCTTTGACTGAACACCTATACATATCCTATAATTAAATGAAACTTTCTCATGTGCGGGACAATACGAGTGAGAAAGGTTTACAATTAGCACATAATAAAATATAGCACATAGATTTACATTCCACTCACAGTCTTAAAAGTTGCAACTAAGTACTCTTGTTAAAATCTTGTAAGGAAATAATGCCTTCAAACTTTGCAGGAAATTTATTTTTTTATTTTATGAATATTTGCATTTTAAAAAATTAATATTAATGTTGATATAACTAATCATCTACTTACATCACTAAAGAAATATTTTTTAAATTAAATTTACTTTATACTCCTTAAGTATTTATTTAACCAATAATTATGAAAATAAATACTGTTTTTGTAGTGTGTCTTGTTCTGTACTGTAGGTGTCCTGCTTTGTAGGGAAAGTGTCCTCTTTAGTATTGTCCTGGTTTGTATTATAGGTGTCCTGTTCTGTATTGCAGGTGTCCTAATTATGTACTATAGGTGTCCTGTTCTGTATTGTAGGTGTCCTGTTCTGTATTGTAGGTGTCCTGTTCTATAATGTATGTAAGTCGGACCACCATTAGTACTTTTAATTACTCATAAACAAAGCGAAGAATGGTATTGACTCTCCTTTCACTTCATCACTGCTTGCTATACTATTCTAATTCACATTTGTGACATCAAGGCGTCTGCCTGTTAATGTATCAGTATCAGTATCTTTTAAGCATTCCAATTGACGGCCAAATCTTATAGCAATTCTCTTCAGTTTACTGTACCTGAAGCATTATTCAGCTTGTTAGGGATTTAAACTAAAAACCTTACACCTGTCTAACTCTGTAGCTTACGTAAACAGTTTTGGCATTTCAAATATTAACTGTCCGTTACATTTCCTTGACACTACCATAGTTATTTATAACTATCATCCTTTATGCGTGGACGTTTTGGCAGAAATGTATATGAAAATAAACGTTAACATTATAAGAGTAAATTTCATGAATTGTTGTTAATATTTTAAGTTTATAAATTGCATGTACAGAGTGTGTTTTTATACATGCATCTCAATATATGTTTGTTTTCGAAAGCCTTATCCATGTGTATTGCGTCATGTTTGCAAAATAATGACAATTGAATTGAATGGAAACGAAATCGTTTTAAAGAACCCAGATGTAATGATGGTGCACATGACGCTAACGCCACCTAGTTCATGGCTATTATTATTATTAATTAGTCACCCACAACTAATTACAAGTGTTGAGAATCTTAATTTATGTTAGTAATAATTCTCAATAAGACACCACTCCTCTATCTCAGGTGGATAATATATTGGGCTGTGAACGTTTTCTCTCTTTCACAACATTAAAGACAAATATTTACCGTCACACAATATTTCCATCGGTGGAAAACGTCTTGCTAAAGGAGAAGATAAATCCGTCTTTTAAACTATATTTAGCAAGCCCCAATCCACCCATTTTCTTTTGGTTTCAATATGGTTTCACTATGTGTAAGAAGGTCAATAAATTTAACAATACATGTATTAAATCAATAATCAAATTTACCTATAACAAATACAAATAAAAATGAATACTTGACATTAATATTTCCATGAACCATGTTCAATTAATTTCAATACCTATACAGTCTTAAATCCTTACTCACAATTCAACAGATTTGGTTTGTCAATACACAAATCACAGGATAATTCTTATCAGAGGACAGAAATAAGTTATTAAAGATAAGCAATTATAGTTTGTACATAATCTTGTCTAGGCGAAACTGCAACAGTCTTTTGAGCGCTTTTTGTAGCAAAGTCACAAGTATTTTGTTCACATTACTATTGTCTTTTGAGCGCTTTTTGTAGCAAAGTCACAAGTTTTTTGTTCACATTACTATTGTCTTTTGAGCGCTTTTTGTAGCAAAGTCACAAGTTTTTTGTTCACATTACTATTGTCTTTTGAGCGCTTTTTGTAGCAAAGTCACAAGTTTTTTGTTCACATTACTATTGTCTTTTGGGCGCTTTTTGTAGCAAAGTCACAAGTTTTTTGTTCACATTACTATTGTCTTTTGAGCGCTTTTTGTAGCAAAGTCACAAGTTTTTTGTTCACATTACTATTGTCAGTTCCACGTGATTTCCTCACACGATGTAGAACACTGATGAACCCTAGTCTCACGAGGCTAGTCTGGCATTCCACTGTGCAGAGCCACAGTTGTACACATTTTCAGTATCCTTGTACCATAAATTATACAATGTAGTCAGCATACTTTGCCACCATACATCAACAGAGTGTAGTGTATTCCTTACACTTACTGGGGGTAGATATTTCTCAAATCTACCATGGTGTATTGGTCTATAAATCTGTAAACTAGGAGATTCAGATAAAACAAGAAAAGGCTGCTTATTCCCTGTAAAATATAATTGGGTAACAAACACTAAGTTTTCAGTTTATTCATCTTTAACTCCATTCTTTCTTACATTCAAGTCTTAACAGTTTCCTGCATCAGTAATTATTAGTCCAATATACGCTTGCGGCATAATAATTACAGCATAATAGTTTGTAAACAGGTTTACAAAGTCAAATGTTCAGCATACTACATATAGGCAACTTAGTTCACAGTTTGTAGAAATAATAGTCTACCCACATAATGCATTTCTAGGTACAGTGTAATTATAACATATCAATAGCAAAAGTGCTTTTATCTTAGTGACAGTGCCGTTTACAATTAAAGAATATATTCATTTATTTTAAACAAATGACAAGAAAGAAGGAAAACAGGAAAAAAAGAACGAAAATCTAGGAAAAGAAGATTGTGTACGGAACCGAGAAGAAAAGGTCGAATTAAAGAGTGAAAAAAACAACGGAGGCAGGAAAGGAGGATAGAAAAATATACTAACTGGCAAGAAAGAATGAGAGAAAGAAATTATTCATTTAAGAAAACAAGAAAGCAAAAAGGAGGAAACCCAATGAAGATAATAGATAGAAAGACCATTCGTGACGTAGAAGAGGGAGAGAGAAGGGGGGGGGGGGGAGAGAGAGACAACGAGGAGAGATATGCAAATTGATAAAACGAAAGGTGGACAACACTCCCTGTCTTACCAGATATATAAAAGAGATTGCTCTGAACAGCCATGAGCTCCGGCGTCCACCTGTGAACATACAGCACCATCAGCCGCTGAGCATGAAACGGCGCCCAGCAAATGATGAACGCGACAGTCACCGCCACTTTAGATGAGGGAAGAAAAACAAAGTACGACGTCAATATCTTTATTTATCACCCATACTCAGATCTCTCGTTCTCATCTACCCGTACGATCATCGCATTTAGTGCATTTATCAGCAGTGTAAAGAAAATCACTGAGACATGATGACGCACATACAGCTAACATCAAAGAAAGAAACATATAAACATATAAAGAACAACAACCCACGCTGTCTTGAACACAAACACTACTACTAATACTACTAATAATAATAGCAACAACAAAAAAATAATGATGGTACTACTACTTCTACTAACATGTTGTGGGGAGGTAACCGCAGCTAAATGCACGAACACAGTTACAAAGCTACGTAAAAGATCAGTCACCAGAAATTTATAGACAGGCATAAGATCGCCCCCCCCCCCCCTTTTTATTTTATACTCAGTCTAGATAGGTGTAGACAGTTTCTTAAAGATATTATAACTAAGTCAAAGCGGAGTTACAGGTGGACACAGCAGACTTGCAAACTCTAAGTAAATAAAGTTACAACTACAATTATAAGCATTCACTCATTTAAGTGAACACAAGTTTATAAGAGTCAATAATATTGCACTCCCCAAATATTAACTTAATTTGCAGTGTGCTATTTTCTCTGGGGAAAATGTATTCAAATCTTTTCAGCCCATACTGCTGGTTGAGAATTAGTGTCCAACAGCTAGGTCTGGGATGAGACAGACTTGTAGTCAAAATAATAAGATCTGTAATGTATCATGTAGCCTTCATCAGAACTGATCCAACCAGGATACACCTATGTAAATACAAATGAAAGTTCTCCAACTAAAATTCCGCTGTAAAGTACCTACAGTCTCTCATTAAGTGATACGCGCTTTTAATGCTTTATTAATATGCGCCACTGTACGTTTCACAATGCGCTATAATGAGGTCACCCGATATAGGAGGCTTGCACACACACAGAGCACAATGGCTGACAGTATAATATCTAGTACAAAACAATTGCAGTTGACTCAGACGACAACAGTACACACTATAAACATTATAAGAATAAACCATTCAGCTTTACTGCTCAGTAACAATAGTCATTATTACCGCTAAGGGCAATTACAAGCCAGGAACTGTATTACAGACAAAGAGAGTAATACAATTTGTGTGCTAAGAGCAAACTCATTAGCGGACAAAATTGTCTCCAATAATATCCAAACAGGACGCACAATTGGGTAAAATAATAAGCATACATCAACAAAAAATAGATCATACATAAAATATTGTGTGAGAAAGTTAAATGTCTAAAAGTTTACTAAAATAATTGTTCTCTCAAATGTAGAAGTAACTTTAAAATTACAGCAACAGAAAAAGAATATTTCATCTTACTTTACGATGCGGTAAATTTTCTGTTTAGCATATAACAGTTCAGGAAGTCATTATCTGCTATGACGTAGCAACTGCCCAACTATCATTATTATATACAATATCAGACAGAATTACCATTCATTTCTAGATTTTATACCTCCAATGTCGTGCATAATTTGGTCAATAACGGGAAGTAAATAAGCAGCACGCATGCGCAGACAATGGTCTTTGTGCCCTTCCAGAAACACTAAAAACGGTCCAAGCCAAGACTTTTGGATATCCTATGGCCTAAATTAAGCAAAATAAGGTCACGCCTGGTGCCATGACAACCAAAATCCTAACTGCTGACTGAATAATAAAGAGAGGGGAATGAGCTAGGGGAATGAGGTAGGGGAAAGGAAACTTTTGGGTGCTACGTCAGTATTAAACTCATAGAACTCAAAAGAACATTTCTCACTCTACTTTTGTATTAAGTATTGGAATATCACATCTTATTAATGAGGTTTATGATGACTCATGGCGGTGGTGAAGAGAAAGAAATTGGCGCGAACAATGATTGAGAACACAGAAGATCATATAAAAAAAAACAACAAAGAAATTATAGTATATTACTTCTTCTAAACGTTACAATAGGCCTAATACTATATATGTACTTTTTCTAAACGTTACAATAGGCCTAATAATATACCTGTACCTCTTCTAAACTTTACAATAAGCCTAATATTATACCTGTATTTCTTCTAAACGTTACAATAGGCCTAATTATATATATGGTACTTCGTCTAACCGTTACAATAGGCCTAATAATATACCTGTAAATTATTTATAATTAGACTGATAGCAGTTGTGGACTCTGGAGGCTGAAGCCAACGCGCTAATAATAGGAACAATAATGACGAACACAACAACAACAAAACTAGTAAGGTGAGAAATGCCTGCATGAAGAACCACCCAAAGAATTTCATTTTTTCCATTTAGGTCTTTGGAGAAGCAGAAAGGACTCGATCATAAAACAAAGGCCATTTTTCTTAGCTTAGTCACAGAAAACAATTACGTCACAGATCACATGATCTAGACATACTCTTAGAAAATTATTATCTCGTCACACAGCGAGAAGACGATACAGATTATGCATATGTTTTTATCTCACTTGCAAACATAAGCATAAAAAGAAGAGCAATAAATAATACAGTCCAAAAATTATGTTTACGTCACATATCACATTGGTTTGTGATTGTAATGAATGCACTACTTCACGAACATTAAGCAAGTCATGTTTTAAATTGAGATTTCTGGTTTTGCAGTGTTTAAATGTTTTTGCTTCGCGACAATTCGCAATTCAAATAAAATCCACGTGGAAGGCTGACGTCATAAAACCGAGTGTAAGTACGTATCTTGACTTCATGAAGTCTGTACTTTGTGAATCTCCATCAATTAAAGTCTACAAGCGCGCATGCATTCTCTTTTATTAAAATTTCAAGACGTAGGTTACAATTTTAGTTTTATTTGACTTTGTGTGATCTTTTTTTTTTAAACAAATGTTATGCTTCATACAATATGTAACGCCCACATTAAAGAGAAAGATTTCTTCGGGAAAAAATACGTTTGTTTGATTATCGTTGTTTGTGTCAGTCTTTACTTTATAAAAATCATTATTTTCTTTGAATAATTGCCATCATTATGAAAAGTAAATTATTTTTTAGTCAGCAAATAAAGCAATCGATAAAACAATCCAACAGTATATTTATATAACACAACTCATCAGAAATATTAGACGCTATGTAAGCACTTTTTAATATTCCTTCGGGTTCCTCGACAACGGAAAATAACTCCAAGATTGCATCAACGCATGGAAATAACAAAAAAATGTCTATTAATAAAGCGCAAGATTTTCTGTGCTCTGGAAGACAGCACACACCACGGAAATCAAAGAGTCTGGAACCGAATGCAGAAGACTTGCACAAATGAACAAGAAAATGTAATTTTGTTCGCTTTTCCACGGAGCAATGATGGATTTGACTTTGTGTGAGAAGGTATCTTCAAGGGAGAGTATGGGGAATAGTGGTGAGAAGGCTGAGTTGTCGAAGACAGTAAAAGCAAAGGTATACAACCTAGAAACGGAAATAGAGTGGCAGTGATCTTCTCGATTACAGTACAAGCATCATCCAAAGAAATAATGATGCGGTTGTGACTGTAATAACATTCCACTATCAAATTTGTGGCACCGACTTCAAATATACTTACAATAAATTAAATCAAGAAAGACTTTTGATCGGAATGTGATTTTGTAATAGCATTCTAATTACAAAAATTCCTTTTCATATGTTTACGTTGATAAATGGATAGATAAACAGACATAGAGGCAGACAGACACATATATATATATATATATATATAGAGAGAGAGAGAGAGAGAGAGAGATAGTAGATAGATAGATAGACAGATAGATAGATAAATAAATAGATAGATAGATCGATTGATCGATCGATCGATAGATAGATAGAGATAGATAGATAGATAGATAGATAGATAGATAGATAGATAGATAGATAGATAGATAGATAGATAGATAGATAGATAGATAGATAGATAGATAGATAGATAGATAGATAGATAGATAGATAGATAGATGGATAAGGTGGTGGAGTAAATTTGCCTATCCCTATTTCTAGACTTAATTATTATATAAATTAACTGTCGAAGTTACCAGAAAATCGACGGTATATTTTGTAAGTCACACAGAGTTGGTTTAAAAGACTCGAGCTGAGAATATGCTAGAAAATGCTGAAGCAATCCAAACCACTTCCAACCGGATGAGCAGTTTTTATTATCCCATGGCTAAGACTTACAGGAACGAGCAACAACCAATGGGCTGAGATCAAAAGTTTACCTGCTGTAGATAATTCTATTGTCTAATCACTTTGAATACAGCACCACCAGGACCCTAAGATGACAATGTCACTCATCTTGAGTTATTTGACCATAAAACCAACAGCTGAACAGCTTCTCTTAGATTTATCATGGATTCCTCTCAGAATTCTCGTTATAAACTCACTTATAAGTTTGCTCATATGAGCAAGACTCAAATAGCACAGTAGTGTCATAGCACTCGAGCAAATCTTTTCTTTCAAGACTACTCGATAATGAATATGAGTTATATACATTTATGACTTTGATTATAACTATTGAATTAATTATTGTATGTGACCATGCTGTCTTATTTTATTTCTTGTTAAATATATTTAACACTGGTGTTATCATGACTCATTTACATATCATATGTTGCAGTCTGTCACTTGCATTTAATTTAATTAATATACCCGTGTGTATGTATCAGGAGTTTCGGAGTTATTTTCTTGAGTCTAGACTATCACTTACTTTTCTACAATAGTTACATTCCTTCTTTCCAGCAAGTGGGGCCAGCCAGAAGGTATGTTCTGGGGAGTAGCCTAAGGTTAAAAGCGAGTCGGGCAGTGGAGAATTAACATCTTGCCCCTCTCCTAAGCAAAACGTAACACGTGTACACACCTCAGAAAAGGTTGTGTGATCGTAGGAATTCCAATGATGGAAGCCGTCTACATTTCAATCAATCCAAATCAAGAGTTAAACTTCCAAGGGTTAAGGAAGGCAATGGACAAATGTCTGTGCATACGGAGTCCTGATTTAGGTTCATTATGAAAGCAATGTACTGCCATAAGTTGACGAACAATTTACATCACAAGCGATGTGTTAAAATTAGATTCCGGGCTTCTGTCCTGCAATTTGCATTGTGTCAGCTGTGAATATGTGTATCCATGGTTACATTAAAAGTGTGTGAGAGGAATGTAAACTGTATATGTCTTTACTGTGCGAAAATCCGTTTCATGTGGAATTAATTACTCTTGTAGGATTAAATAGGGGCACATGTTTAATATGAGAAAACTTAATATGAGAAGCATGTGTACATATATATGAGAAGATTATCCTAACGATTTAGTGTTGCTGTGTATGTACAGTTAGTAAGCAGCAGGAAGTATATGCCTGGTTGACAAGATAGACAAATTGAGAGATAAAGATTGTACGTACATGCTATTATTCATATATACTGTTACAACATCCTGTGTAGCATGTCATGTGATTACCCAATGAGAAGATAAAGAGATGTTTATTGAATATTGGGAACATTCATACACAGAATTATAAGCATCACACAAAGATATATTTCGGAATGTTTTTCATCTGAGAACTATATGTCTTTTCAGAGACCAACTGATATGGACTAGGGACATCCCAACTAAGAGAATTCTGTATTCTGCCAGTGAAGTGTGAGACCAATTGCTGATGGAAAAGTAGGGGATTGAAAGAAACTGGATCCTGTAAGTTTTAACTTTTCTACAGGTTTACTGAGAAGCGGGCTACACCGGAACAAGAGGGTAATCCATAGTGATGTAATGTAAGCCACAGTGTTATACACTAAAGCCATTTCGTATTGTTGTGCTGAGTTGGTACCACAAGCATCTTGTTGAATGTTGCTTGGTTCAGTTCCCGACATGCCAAACTCCTGTACGAAACGGCTGTAGAAAAGAAAACTTTTATTGATATAATAGTAAATAGTCTTATTTGTCAAATCAAAGCTCCACATCTTCCCTCTTTTCTTGTCTGATGAAGTGCAAATTCTGTCTTTTAGAATCTCTGTCAGAGTTTCTCAGGAAAAATTGAAAAACATAATATATGAACTATTTTATCCAGCACCATTTTCAAGCCCTTTAGTCATAGACTCAGATGCTGAACCAATGTTCTTTAGAATGAGTGCATGCATGGTTGCACAGAGACTGTTATGTGTAATGCTTGAATGAGAATATTATTTCCCTAGAACATCTAATACAGGTGTTGAGTCAAAAGGATAGAGACGTTTTTAATAAGTATAAAGAGAAGGATCCTTTTCCTTGAAATCTTTGACAATTTGATTTGCATTTCGTGTATACCGATAGTATTATTTATTCGAAACCACAGTGACAATGCAGACAGGTCAAAACTGACAAAATATAAACCGATTGTTTGACTGATTTATCTCCCTTGACTATGCCAACCACTACTAACCATGATTATTTTTGTCAAGTTATGCCCGCTTTGGATAGACAAATGGCAAAGAGTTAATCCGCTCACCAATATACTAAACCAAAAACGCACAAATATGAACATGATTAATCATAATGAGTGTTAGTACACTATAAACAGTTTAAACTGCTGTGTTCCTTTAGAGGTGATATATGACAGTGATATGTGACAAATTATCAGCAACGTTGTAAACTACTCACGTTTCGTTTATTTTATCATATTAATCGGAACACTCTGAAGATACACATCGATTGATCAAGTTGTATGCCTGAATTTCAATTACGGCTACACATGTGCTTATAACAAATATAAAGTATTATTACTCGCATTAGCTGTAATTTTTTTCAATAGTGAATACAAAGAGGAAAGGGTTGAGAAAGTTGAAGATCAGACCTTGGTTCTTTAAACTGGGATGTCGTTGCATAGAAATAATTAGAGATTAATTAAAAGATATGCAGATTCTTTCATTAAATATAAGACAGTCTCCTGAATTCGAAACCCAGTCTTAAGTCTGACTGTTCTTCAGCATGAATAAAATAAATATTAATGTCAAGTATAAGTAATAATTTATAGTTTGATGATGAATATTGATTAATATTGATTAATATTGATACCATTATAGATCGGCAGAGAAACAGATAGATGGAATGGACAGAATGGATGGATGCATAGAGAGAGAGAGAGAGAGAGAGAGAGAGAGAGAGAGAGAGAGAGAGAGAGAGAGAGAGAGAGAGATAGTTAAATAGATAGATAGATAGATAGATAGATAGATAGATAGATAGATAGATAGTTAAATAGATAGATAGATAGATAGATAGATAGATAGATAGATAGATAGATAGATAGTTAAATAGATAGATAGAGAGTTAAATAGATAGATAGATAGATAGATAGATAGATAGATAGATAGATAGATAGATAGATAGATAGATAGATAGATAGATAGATAGATAGATAGATAGATAGATAGATAGATAGATAGATAGATAGATAGATAGATAGATAGATAGGTAACCTTAGTCATTATAGCCTGAGAAATAATGCGTGAAGTGCTGATCACGATTTCCTTCTGCCGGAAGGGCACAGCGATACATCGATCTAATGTTTAAATCGATCGAGTATTGAACAGCCTCATTAGATTACAAGAGCAACACATCTTGAAATGTCGACACTAATGAGAGTTATCTGCCGATCAAAAAAGGCGGAAGTTTGCACCGTGTGAAGCGGCATTAGATAATCATTAGTGTCGTAGGCTGGTGCAAAATACAGTTAACAATTGTTTTCTCAGAACACACTTTGAGCTGGACCTTTTTCTTCCTTTACTTTCTCTACTTCACGGAGAAAATAAAGAAATTAATTAATGGAATTATAAATCATTTATTTAAATCTATCACAATTCCAAAGGAAAATTACAAACGTTTGAATGATTGGAAGAAACTATTATATTACTTAAGCACAAACTTCTTTGTAAGCAAAACGGTGTTAGCCGAAATCCTTAACACCAAAGCATAAATCTTGCGAGCAGATTTAGACGCATTCGAATGACTTATCCAAAGAAGGTGGCATAAATTCTCTTCCGCTAAAATAACATGCAACATTTCTTAACGCTCTCCCTTCTCCCATCACCTGATCAAACACGGGCACAATCATTCGAATACAAATAAAGCATCAACAAAAAGAAACAACAAGCCTGCCCAACTCTACACCCCCCAATATTATCGTTATATATCAGACTTTTTAAAAGGAAAATGCAAACATGATTAATCTGAAATTCAGCAATGTTTCACAGGAATGCGCGAACCAATTTCAAGAGCGCTGGCACTCTCAAAATTAATGCTTGACTGCCCGGGACAAACGAAATGCGGGCGAGCTGCGTTATATTATAAAATAAAAAGTTGATTCAAGAAATATGCATTACTGTTTACTGTGAAGAATCTGAAATATACATTAGACTAGTCGAGAATATTAGTATGTAGAGCAACATTTATTGCAGTTGTTGTTTAAAGAGCCGGGTTGATTCCCCTTGCATTTATTTTCATGAACGTGCACATGAAAATTCCTCATTTAAAATTATCCTCGGTTATCAGAATTAAGAAATTGTACAAATCCATAAACCTCACTGTATCTAACTAGAAAGAGATCTAGCAGAAAAACTTAATCACACATCAGTTTGTACAATACAAACGACGCACATTACAAGTGAATAAACTAAAATCATGCAAAGAAAGTAAACAAACATAGACCATTTCAACAACAGCAAAATATAAAGTACCAATCACCCACACCTTGTTCCTAAGGAAAAATATACTTTCACTCAACTTTCAGAACGTATATCAATTAATACAGCACTTGATTCAATATGAAATTCACACCTGTTTTAATCTTGTATGATCTCAAACTCTGTTATCTTTAAAATGAACACTCTAAATACACGTTCCAATTAAATACATTTCAAGGGTTCTTTTGTCCTAGCAATTCGCTATTTTAAAAAGAAATATTGATATGTTCATGCGTGCCAACATGGACAGAAGCACCTAGTTTATTTCACTGACATCGCCAAGGCAACAGGACAATTTAAACGGCTCTCTGTTTCTTTAAGCGTAATGTACTCTCTGCATTTATTTGATGCGTCACTATCAGACTCTTATTGACGATATTTCTTGTCTCCCCTGTCCGGATAAGGAGGGCGATATATATTTTGTTTTAATAAATCTTTCTTTGTTTCCTTTGCACCGAATTTTAACGAGGTCTTGTCTCCACTGCCTTCCGCATGATGTGTCGTTTGGTCTGTGCACGTCGCTACCAAGGCAATGCACTCCAAGGGAGGGCGCTCGCTATGGTGCTGGAAAAGGGGCAACAATTGAGGTAGTTCGTTATTTTGATAAATGTGTTGAATTGTGCCCCCCCCCTCTCTGTCTGACTGTCTCGTCATTTTATTTTATTATATTTAATGCTTCAACATATATTTGTCATTTCAAGATGGCATGTCACAGTGAAAGCAAGTGATTCGTAGCTGACATACCTAACAAGGTTTAGAAAGGTATCTCATTCACAAAAGCAGTATTATACTTTCAATGTGAAACTTGCTTTGCCCTAGTATATAGGTCAGTTCACGGTTTGTAAGAGAGCAATAAGATCCAAAGAAACAGTTAAATGTGCGTTTTTTTTAAATTTTAAATTTGACGTCCTTGCACACATGTATGCATCCGCCTGCTAACTTAAATGTGGTTGTCTCCCTTTAAATACAAAATCAAAATACAGGAACGGATACTTGTGAGAAGATTATATTGGATAGAAGTTAAAAAATGCAATATTTTGAAGTCACAAATTGTTTCTCATGCTAAAAAAGAAAGAAAGAAAGAAAGAAAGAAAGAAAGAAAGAAAGAAAGAAAGAAAGAAAGAAAGAAAGAAAGATAACAAATTATCTGCTAACAGAATCTGGATACAACATATATGCATGAAAACGAGAAAGAAACTATTTCCACTTAATTTATTCCACGTTAATGGCCGAGTCACGATGCTGACAGCTCTGACGAGAAGGCGTCCAAGTACAAGAAAAGTTTCAAAAGGTGTCCGTTTGTAAGGAAATTATCAAGACACATTATGCATATACAAATTGTTTGTTTCCTTTGTGGCTTTACTTTAATAGATGTTGTCTTGGACAAACTTGCAGGGATTTGTCTTCTTTATTTTGATTTAATGAGGCTTTCCATCACATGGCCGCCTCTGACCTAAGACAGATATGTGAGGAAAAAGCCCCAAGTCTGCATATAAATGTATACAGCCAAAGACAATGGGCTACGTAACCCGGCGTATGTAGGAAGACAAACAGTCGAACAAATAGGGTATAGTATTCATATGTAAAGACAAACAGTCGAACAAATAGGGTATAGTATTCATATGTAAAGACAAACAGTCGAACAAATAGGGTATAGTATTCATATGTAAAGACAAACAGTCGAACAAATAGGGTATAGTATTCATATGTAAAGACAAACAGTCGAACAAATAGGGTGTAGTATTCATATGCAAAGACAAACAGTCGAACAAATAGGGTGTAGTATTCATATGCAAAGACAAACAGTCGAACAAATAGGGTGTAGTATTCATATGCAAAGACAAACAGTCGAACGTACAGGGTATAATTTCTTCTTCCGCAAACATAAACAGCCAAACATATTGGGTTATAATCTATCCATCTGCAAAGACAAACATTCGAACATATAGGTATAGACTCTTCGTCCGCACAGACAAACAATCGAACATAGAGGTATAGACAGGGAATGAACACAAACACACGCTGTAAACAAACAAAAACTGAGAGGGAGTGAACACACACACACTCGTTTTAATTTTACATGAACCGAAGGTGGGTGAACACATACATACCTTTAACCACAAGCAAACCGACAAGGAGTGAAAACACACAAACGC
The DNA here is from genome assembly GCA_028829895.1 of Sinotaia quadrata. Classification (NCBI taxonomy): domain Eukaryota; kingdom Metazoa; phylum Mollusca; class Gastropoda; order Architaenioglossa; family Viviparidae; genus Sinotaia; species Sinotaia quadrata. The sequence continues at coordinate 22,719,862 of CM054181.1, forward strand.
AATAATTATACCTAAACTGATAGGGAGTGAACACATACACCTGCTGTAATTATACATAAACCAATTGGGAGTGTTCATATACACACGCTGTAACCACGCACAGACCAACAGGGAGTGTTCACAAACGCACGCTTTATCTATACATAAACCGACAGGGAGTGAACACATAATCATGCTGCAACAACACACAAACCGAATGTGAGTGAACACATACGCACGCTGTAACTAAAGGTAAACATCAGGAGTGAGGAAAAATGCATATGTGATTGTTGTTTAAGAATGGCGTGTCACGACCATTCTCTCTCCTCCACACTCCACGCGCAAAACTCTTGCACATATGCACGCTTATACACACATACACACGCGTACATATAAACATACACACTCGCACATATAAACACGCATACATACACACTATTTACGATGTACAAATATGTCTGCTAGCATGCAGTGTTAAACATTTGGTTCGATATTACATATCCATCCATATAGAGATGTTAATCTGTAACATCGGAAGAAAAAGGATATTCGAAGGGGTTGTGGGTTCAGATATGTTGATATTCACAATCCATTCATTCCAAGTCGATAATATATATTGCACCCATTCCTAGTGCATCCATTCCATGTCAATGATACATAGCATCCATTCCATGTCAACAGTGCCTCCATTCCATGTCAACAGTGCATAGCATCCATTCCATGTCAATAGTGCCTCCATTCCATGTCGGTAATACATAGTGCCTCCATTCCATGTCAGTAATACATAGTGCCTCCATTCCATGTCAATAATACATAGTGCCTCCATTCCATGTCAGTAATACATAGTGCCTCCATTCCAAGTCAGTAATACATAGTGCCTCCATTCCAAGTCAGTAATACATAGTGCCTCCATTCCATGTCAGTAATACATAGTGCCTCCATTCCATGTCGATAATATTTATTGATGAACATACTCGTACAATCAAAACAAGGGTTTCGTTATATGCTAAAGCGAACGTCTTTAAAAAAATGTTTTAATTGCGTGATGAGGAGTGGGTGTAGTATTGTATTGTGATGCGAGATGAAAACGATGATGATAAGAAAGGAGGACAATGCAAAACACGCTTGACGGATGCCACAGCAAGAGATGGCAACACGCAACACCGTCTTTACGGCTTACATGATGCCTTTATCCATGGCGACATGTCGCCAAACTCTCTCTTCTTAGCTACATAGCTATCTGTTGCTTTGCACGCATTCAGTGTCTCGAAACACACTCTCTAATCCGTCTATATCCTAAATGTTCGGCCGACCAATGAAGGCTCTATCGTCGGCAATTTGAAATACACAAGGAAAATGGTCTAAGGGTCTGTTTTGTGCTTTCTTACTTTAGTCTATATATAATTTACTCCGAAACTACGTAGAGTTATATAGAGTTATATAATGCTTACAGCATCGAAAGAAACTACTTTAATTACTTTTTAAATTCAACTCTTTCATAATGTATAATTTACAAGATAAGTTACAAAATAAAATTAAAATATCTGTGCTTCTGAACCACGTAAAAAAAACATTCTCACATGAATAAATTCCAAAATACACAAAGAAAATAATATAAACTAGCATACAAATATATATCAATACAAACTACAATCTATTTCCTATCTAAATACATAAATGTCAATTTTAGTTAATAACTCCCTAACACATTGTACAATGATAAAAGCATGTATTCTAACACAGCACTACACTTTAGCACTGAGAAATTATAGTGCCGCGCGATTTAAAACAAAGCAAACGATCACTGACTAATTTGCCTACAAGCCTACGTAAGAAAAACAAAGTAATGAGTGTTGTACACAGTGCTCATGGTACGCTAGCCTTCCACATTTACTACATAACGATGTGTACATGAGCTTGTGCAAGTGTATGTGTCATTGAATATCGAAGACATGTGCAATAATAATAAGAAGTGATACAGGTTTCTGGGGCTGTAACCCACAACTTTTATTTCAATAGGAGAAGTATACATTTACTCAGTATCAAATACTACTGGAATGTGTTTGTGTATGTGCATGCATGAATGTGAATGTGTGCGCGCGTGTGCATGTGTGTGTGTATGTGTGTATGTGTGTATGCGTGTGTGCGTGCGTGTGTGCGTGTGTGTGTGTGTGTGTGTGTGTGTGTGTGTGTGTGTGTGTGTGTGTGTGTGCACCAAACAGAAAGGTCACGTGGTCAGCGACATGATTACTATGGTTCCTGGCAGACCCTACAAGTAGCAGATCATTTCCCAGCATCCTGAAAATCCTGCAAATGTTCCCAGTAGACACCGACTGACAGGCTGACAATGAAACTCAACAAGTGATGACACTGGCCTCTTCTGAAACATCCATCTCATGTCTGCCAGTCAGAAACACGGGCACCAAATATAACAGTAATGAGAGAAATTGCCTATGAAGGATTCTTCTTACGTGGACTGGCCAGAAACGAAGCATCAATTATCGACGCTTTGAAAAGTAACAGACCACTTGACCTTTTCTTTTCTGACGTACAAACAAAACAAAGTTAATGGAAGCGAGTGGAACAGAAGAGAGGGATGGAGAAGCATTGTTTAGCGAAGATAGTGTTGATAAAGTTTTTCTTTCTTTTTTTCCAACAGCCAACCGGACGCTATCTATGGCTTTATCTTCCACGCACCAATTTGTCTCTCTTGATTGGCCGTCGTTAGGAGGTCCCTGCTTGGCATCCAGAGGGCTTCACTCTTGGCAGTGAAAAACAGGTCGCGTACATTGTAGCATGACATTTTTTCAATTACCACTTTGTCGAAATGCCCCAAGGGGTCGCTGTGCACGCCTTGCGTGACAAACTCCACTCGCCGGACTGAGAGTAAACTCAAAATATATATTTCCAGACTGGACCAAGAATTATATCTTTTGCAGAAATCGAATTGACCTCTCCTGCAAAATGTAAGCTCACAATATGTTGCCAGACTGGAGCAAGAATAAGACCAATGGTGGAAATAGCGCTTGACCTCACCTAATAAGCGGTAAGCTGACAAGATGGACTAGACCGACAACGCGCTCATTAGTTAGTTGCAATCAAAATTTTTACTTCTTTTGGAACTTATTAATTACATAAATTGTAGTCTAGATACAGCCCCCCCCCAAAAAAAAAAAAACAAAACAAAACAAAACAAAACAAAACAAAAACAAAACAAAACCCCACTCATGTTGTAAATTAATTCCTCGCTTATCCAAAATGTGTAAAGTCATAGATCATTATATTAGACTTTGACTTTTGCATGTCTATAATATTACAGACTTATTCTTCAACATTAAATGAAACATGGCTTCCCAAGAGTATATTAAGCCCTGATTTTCATATATTATATTTAAGACTGACTTTCGATTTTTATATTTTAGCCTGACTTTCATATATTACATTTAAGACTGACTTTCGAGTTTTATATTTTAGCCTGACTTTCATATATTACATTTAAGACTGACTTTCGAGTTTTATATTTTAGCCTGACTTTCATATATTACATTTAAGACTGACTTTCGAGTTTTATATTTTAGCCTGACTTTCATATATTACATTTAAGACTGACTTTCGAGTTTTATATTTTAGCCTGACTTTCATATATTACATTTAAGACTGACTTTCGAGTTTTATATTTTAGCCTGACTTTCATATATTACATTTAAGACTGACTTTCGAGTTTTATATTTTAGCCTGACTTTCATATATTACATTTAAGACTGACTTTCGAGTTTTATATTTTAGCCTGACTTTCATATATTATATTTAAGACTGACTTTCGAGTTTTATATTTTAGCCTGACTTTCATATATTACATTTAAGACTGACTTTCTTTTATTATATCTTAACTTTTATTTTATGTTTAAGTCTGACTTTCGTATATCATACTTAAGCCTGACTTACATATAATATAATCCTGACTTTCCAATAGTATTGTATCGATTATTTTCAAAATCAGACACTAACTTTAGATTATTAGCTGCACATATTAACCCCATATCAACCGCTTCCTCTTATTTTTATTATTAGCATTATTGTTATTATTATTGCTATTAGTATTATTATTCTTGATAGTATTAGTTCTATTTTATTATTTTCTTAATAGCTACAGGAATTATAGCATTAATTTATATTTGCTTTTCCTGTTCCCTTCCTCACTTTCAGCATCTATTAATATTTTATGTTGAAGCGTCAGTAGTAACCTATTTAAAGCTGGTTTAAAGTACGAATACATGTTAATAAGAAAAAATCATTTTGCTCAATAAATGTGCATGCTATATGCTATAACAATAACTGATAAGATACTTTGGCCAAGCTATTGAATAAATGTTTATTTCTACCGACGTTAATAACAGTAATTCTACAAAGGATGGAGTTACGCATTAGGAGTGGCAGAACGGAAAAAGGTAAATCAAATCAAATTATCCATGACACACAGTTAGGCTGCTTCAGTTTTTAATATTCATTTCCAGTTAATCAATATAAATCGTTAAATTATCGCGTGTGTATGTGTAAATACGCAAATAAGGTAGGTAAGAAAGATAGATAGATAAATAGATAGATAGATAGTGTGGTGGAATAAATTTGCTTGTCCCTATTTTGAAACTTAATTATTATATAGTTAATTAAATGTCATCGTGATATGACCTTCGGGTATGGCACATGACGATATTTTTGTAAATAGCAGAATTAAAATAACAACTCAAGTAAAGAATGTGCTAGATGGATTAGTATTTTTTGCTATCCAATAGTTCAAGATTTACAAATAATAAATTAGCCAATGGGTAGAGACTAAAAATTACCTTTTGAAGAAAGTTCTATATTCTAATCACTTTGATTTTGACTTAAGTCAAGTCCAGTCACGAAAGGCGATCATTAGCTTAATTGTGAGCTAACTGATTGATTAAGAGAGTACGAATTGAGAAATATTTTGTACACTTTGCTAGTGATATATTTGTAATGTAATGTAAAGATGTATTATGTGAAAAGACTATTATTTCTACAGTTGTGAATTATGAAACTGTATATGAAATGTTAAACATATGGCATTGTTTCTAGCAGAAGCACATTAGTAATTGATTATGTTGTATTTATTATATTGCCTAAATGTATCAGGCTAATAATATTGCTTCAGGAATTGTAAGTTGAGAATGATTATATGAAAGCATGGAGAATATAGATGATTAAGCTTGGAACTTAGTGTTGCTCTCTGATATGATGTTTCAAAAAGGAGCAAGCTTTTTTCCATCTTTTCTTTGCTTACTTGTGGTGGATTCAAGAAGGTTCTGTCCTCTAGTGTGGCACTTGTGTTGATTCACTGCACCCTGTTTGTGTGTGTCAGTAAGTGTGTCGGACTCCACAGTGGAACTCTCTAGCAAAAGGAGTGCTAGAAGTTCGTTAAAGTGATTGCCTACTCGAGAAGTTAATATGCGAATGTGTGCCCGGATTAGTCTTAAGGGATCTACAGTGTTGGAACATTCTACAACATGCTTAGCAGAGCACTGGACGATTAATTATTCTATTGGGAACAATAAACTTGTGATATTGTTACAGAAGAGTGTGAAGGACTGTTGAGCTTACGTCATTGAACAGGTTTTGTACAATCTATTATCATATCACTCTATAACTCCATTTTGTCTATGATAAGAATAGCACTGCGACTTTGGTTGATACTAATCTGACTGCTGAATTATGTGTTAGGATATAAGACTGAATAAGTATTGGAGTTATTTGAATGTTGTTTCATTGAATATTCATGTTAAGTAATCTTCTCATTGTATTTGTATATGTGCATAATTGATTGTTAATTTGATAAATGTATTGCTAAATTTATAAAATTCTTATGCATGTTAATGAAACATATGTTGGAGTGACAGTGGATGGATGGGGGCTCATTACATAAAGGACAAATAGTTAAAATATTTACTTATTTATGAGAATACAAGTATTAGATTTGGGGTGTGGTGTGGTGGAAGAATATTTTATAAGAAAAATGTTAAGCAAAGTGAGGGCGTGGGCCTGAATTAGTTAAGCATACAGACTCATGTGGTGATTTTGAGGGGAGGGAGAATGCGAATGGAACCAACGATTCCGGACCTAAGCTTGAAAGTAATTTAAACTAGGATTAACCTCCAGTGCACATTTACGTGTGTGTGTGTGTGTGTGTGTGCGTGCGTGCGTGCGTGCGTGCGCGCGCACATAAATACATACGTAAGTACGTACACGCATCGTGCACTGCATACACTATAAAGCACCACCAATAACTCACTGATTACACTATAAAACACTACCAATAACTCACGAAAATGAATATATGTGGCGCAGAATAGAGGAGGCATATTTCACCTCTTTATTTTGCTATTAAACTATACTCATTTGACAAGGAGAAAGCTGTTTTAAAATTACATGGAGTTAAGTTATGGTCAATGGATCAGTGAAATTAACGTTTTTAAAGTAGGTCTTGATAATTTCTTTCCATTGACGCTGGCAATTAATTGTCTTAAACCATGTTTAACAAATTGGTTCCTTATAAACATCATAGTTGTAAAGATTAGAGAAACTTCCTTTTAGAATTATGCGTATTTATAAATTAAATTCTGACAAACTAAACACGTGTGAGGTAGAGATCATTACATAAAATAAAAATCTTAATAATGTGACATGTGGAACATTTTGGATACATTTTGTACTTTCCTCAGAGGTAAGTAATACTGTTTCTAAGTGTATTATTTAAATGTTCATGTAGAATAAACTTAGTTACAATTTTGTCTGTTTGGAAAACGTCAATCTAGACATCAGTCATACGATGCAGAACAACCGTAGCTCTATATTTTCACTAAACAACCTCCCTGGGACAAATAAACATGACACCATGACGTGTACAACACGACGTCTTTAATCTAAGAGCATGTCTTTTCCAGTGACGTAATACACAATTATCAGCGATTTAAATCAGTTCATTAAAATGCGAAATATATTCATAGACCACCTGTGGAAATAATATGTCGCTATTCTGAATTTTTTTCGAAAGAAACAGTAAACAATTGTCAACTTTTAACCGAAATGTCGTCATTGTTTCAGTCTTAGAACCATCGATAAAATTTAAGAATGTAATTTTCAGTCTCTGTCCAATGTAAACAGATTTTATTCTTCTTAGGGTAAAAAAAAAAGTATAATACTTTGGAAAGGAAGGCACGGTAACTTAGTGGCAAATGTGATTATAGTTCTATTCGATTTAAAATTTACAAAATAAGTTAAGTCCTTTTATTTCAAGTGGTCTGATCGTTTAACTATTCAAAGATGGGCAGAACTGAGCTGCCATCGTGTCTCCGATGAAAGTCAGCCAGGGTCAATAACACGAAGGCCTTTGGAACAGATTTGAATCAGTGACTCACTAGGGATAGTTATCATTCTATCGGTAGCCAGCATTGATTTGATAGCTTTTAAAATCCCTGGGCAATAGTTAGCCAGTCGGTGCCACTCGCTATTTCTTTTAAGAGAAGTTTACTGCCAAGCAGTATCAGCCGAATGTAATCAATCGCCAGGAGAGACGACTGACCTATAGTAACCCAAAACGGCAACAAAAGTATAGTAGAGATGTGTTATAATTTACATTAAATGAACTCCATTCAGGGTGATGGGGTTGGTACTGGGTGAACTGGTGATGGATGAAAAATGGAGAGAGAAAAAATGTCCGGGGATGGCAAATTGTCTACTCATGTGGCCAGTATAAAGGTAGTTCATGTTGGTTTTCGTCTTGTGATTGGGTACTTGAGTGTTTTATTTCCTACGAATTGTTATTAATTAACAAGTATAACCATATAAGCTCCTTACCTATTTTCCTTGAAAGTTCGACAATCCTGAGCTAAGAAGCAGAAGTAACATTTGGAAAAAAACATGCATCGACCATGACCAAAATAGGGGGTTGAATCTACATAGGAGCCCATCTGTTACTGATTTCACAGTTGGGCACAAGCGGCAAAGAAGCTAGATTTCTGTTGTAAACGGATATAAATGGTTTCATGAGTGGGAAAGTGAAGGACTGGGTTGGGGGATTTGGTGGCGTGTCAGGGTGCAGTGGTTGCCAGATCAGTTTGCCATTTCCGACCCTTAATCTCTAGGGGATTATTCCCGTCCGTGGTTTAGCACACGGGACATGTTTTATCGTCTCGACCGACCGAATAGACTCTAAGCGCACTACTTTGAGCTTCAGAGCGGATTAAGACGACTGATATGATTTGTCAACTACGAGCGGGACCACTCGTCCACTTAAGTCAATGGTCAAGATGTTAAAGACGAAAGATGCGCAAGTATTACGGGACAAGAGAGGAAGGAGTTTGGGGTACGATAGAAGTGAAGATCTAATAGCATCTAAAACAAAAATATTCAGGGCACAAAATGTGAGATTCACAGCGAACATACTTGAGCAAGGGTACAGAGTGGAAACAAATGCAAAGAGATTAACAGATTGCAGGCAGACGATGTCTGTGGCGTGCAACGCTTATTTTAGGATACCAATTATTTTCATTGCCTTTCAGAAAACAGTTGTGTCCATTGTAGAAACCACTAAGGCAGTATTAAAGAAAACTATTTTAAATTATTAATATATTAGCTCGTTTCTTTATTTCTGCTGGCATATGTTGAAACTTGAGATAAAGTAAATATATGAAATTATGGCTGCTCGATTTCGCTTATTGCTTTGTGTGTTTTTCAGGGATGTATGTCATATGCATATACAAAGTACGAAGAAGGTGGCGTGCCTGTGTGTTGTGTGTATGTGTGTGTGTGTGTGTGTGTGTGTGTGTGTGTGTGTGTGTGTGTGTGTGTGTGTGTGTGTGTGTGTGTGTGTGTACATATATCTGGCGTGTGTGTGCGCTCGCATTATTTTTGTCTTTAGTAAATGTTTTTGAACATAAAATATAGAGAGATATCCAGAGTGGAAGAGATGACGAAAGACACAATGATAAAAACAAAGGGAGAGTTTAAGAGATAAAAATAAAAGAGAGAAAGATAAAGAATGAACAAACAGTGACGTCACTGTGTGAAAGCAGGTCAAGTGGACCGTTAGGATTACTTTGTGTTAATGGACGATAGCCGCCGGACCTGTCTGCATTATTAGATTTCTCTTATCCGACGAATATAGCATCTTGTGTCATGTAGCATCTAGCGTTGACTTCGACAGTGTCTGTTCTTTAACTAGAAGTGGGTAAGTGTGAGAGAGAGAGAGAGAGAGAGAGAGAGAGAGAGAGAGAGAGAGAGAGAGAGAGAGAGAGAGAGAGCTTTTCGACGGCTCGCTAAAACATTTTGTCGTTTTGACACGATTCAGCAGCTGAAGACAGTTTCGGACAGTCAATAAATGCTGGATTTTGACTTCAAAGTAAATCAAGGAACCAAGAAGTAGAAGACACACCGCTGACTTGCACAACACAAAGACTTATAGTTATTGACAACACGAGGCATTTAACTGAGCATACATAATTATACTGTAGGTGAAAACACATACACATAATCACTGTACAATAATTTATTTATCATGCTGTAAAAGTAACTGACGACTTTCTTCATGTTTTAAGATTTACTTTCACAAAATCATAAAGAACGATTAGTTATTTGTCTTTTTAAACTGAGTGTCAAGCAAAATCCTAGGCATATTTTTTTTTAAAAAAAAACGTTGTTACATTATTTTTCACTTGCAGTCTACTTTACCGGTTAATACCATCGTCAAGATTATCTAAGATTTTTTTTGCATATATGTTAATCTCGGCTTTTCTCTCTTGCTCATAATCAATTAACTGTTAACTCATGAACGTGCTTTTGAAATTTATATTAAAATTAAACGTGTATTCATCATCAAAGTCCTCATTCAACCATCTGCTGTATTCCACATTTATTTTCAATCATTGTATTTTTAACATAATGTTTTATTTCTTTCATAATTCTCAATTATTTCATGTTGAAGAAAGACGCGACATATAGAATTAAAATGCATTAAACGTGAATTAAAGGTTTACTTTTCTTTATTAAATGTCAGTTCGTGAAAACTTGTTGTGCGAAATTAACACTGTTTTAAAAACCTGATTGCTCTATTATTAAACGTCAGTTCATGAACAACATCGCTGTGAAAAGTGAAGAACGCTGTTTTGAAAACCTGAGTGTTTTATTCTGTGAGTTTCAATATGGTCCCGCCATTATCTTTTAATTCTTTGAATTAATGGAGATGTTAATATTTTCATTCTCGGACTTCTTTGTTATTACTTCTACATTTTGCATTTGGAAAATGTCAATATCAGAAAATAAAGAAAACAGGTATATTACATTATAACTTGTAGTTATCTTTCAAGTACTGTCCATCTCTCAAAGATCACTACGTATACAGTATAGCATGCACATTGCATTCTATATATAACAATCCATCAGTAAACATTCACACTATATACAATATAGCATCTCACTGCATTCTGTATATTACAATCCATCACTCACAAAACACTAAATATACAGCATAGCATGCACTCTTTTTACAATCCATCTCTCAAAGATCATTAAATATACAGCATAGCATGCACACTGCATTTAATATATATATTGAAACGTTTATAGTTTTGTATGAGGAAGTTTCATCCATACCAATCACGCAAAATAAATTAAAAAAGATCAACTGTATTGCTTTCCTAAACGCGAGTGTTCATTATGTAATGAAGAGACAAGTTTAGGGAAAATATTTCCCTGCTTCTCTTTTTTTGTTGAGTAAAAACAGTGCCAGGTGTGGGGTGTTGGACATATGTGACCCTCCATCCTTATATTAGGTGCTCCACAATATTTATTTATTTCTGGCTATTTTTCCCTCACTCTCGCTCTCCCTCTTATTTGAAAATGAAAATGACCGAGACTGTGAGTTACCTTGGACATCTCTTGGGTTTCTTTGCCCCTTTATTCTATTCGTCTGTATGAAAGTTTATACAACAAAGTAGAGAAATGTCCCAAACACAAATTTTCAGAACTGTGAGGTGGGTGTAAATCCCATTCTGACTATATCAGCGGTATCCATTCTTCTACTAGAACATCCATGTCAACGTTTGTGGTAGGTTATTATACATCATACATAGGAAAGAGCCAATACTTTATTTTACATTGTTGTAATAGTTTTCTAGTTGTGAGAGAGCAAATAGTTTATTTTTCATTGTTGTAATAGTTTTCTAGTTGTGAGAGAGCAATAAATTCCTAATTAACTGTTTGAACATCGCTTTGGTAAAACATTTATACTTTCTAAAAATTATTTCTATGAAAATGTTTCAGTAAAATAATTATGTTAATTCATTAGTATGCACTTTGTACTACTGTCTGAGCTAATGTGAAGACAAACATGGATAGCTCTTATTAGATACTGAGTATCTATTTGTAATTCTATGTTCGAATGTAAGCTTCCTGTTACGTAACATTGCTATAACTGAAAATGCAAAGTAAATGCTTATGTTTTACAGTGGTTTCCATGCTCGAGTATTCTTGAAGAAAATATTCTTAAACAAGTGATTTCAAATGTTCTGGTTCACGTTTGACCCCCTCTGGTTCAGAGCTATATTCTGTACTTTTGCTATTATATTATATATCCACCACTTTATTCTAGACCAAACTGTCAGACAACTCTGCCTGCATGCGAGTGGAGTGAGCATGGCACACGGAACCAACATCTACAGTCGCATTAATTCCCATTTGACTGTAAGATGGGTAGCCTCCCCGCAATTAATTTATCTTTAGATCTTAGGCAAACAGTACACCTTTTGATCCACCAAATTAGTAAAAGAAATGCTATTTGCTCTCTTTCCTTCAAAGGGAGACACCGGCACTTTATGAAGCATGACTAGCCAATGTGAGTCACGTTGTAATACTTAGCCAAATATTTAGCCTGGTGACCACATGACCTCTTGGCCAGCCTGACCTGCCTGCGTCCGTATGCGCTATCGCACCAAAAGTTGATAAAAACTTCAGTTTTTTGCAGCTGTCCAAAAGAAAGACCGGCAGAACACTCTCCAAGACCCGAAACTGGCAAAAGAAAGATTTTGCCGAAAAAGGTCAGCCAGGTTTAACTTATGTAAATTTTGTAATGATAACAATGTTCAAATATGTATATTTATTTGATGCAATCTATTTCTTTCGATCCTTTCTTATTATGCAAGTGTCGTACGTCCTCGTTTTGTTGGCGCACGACTGACGCATGCTTGATGCATTAAGCACCTACTTTAGTTCTACTTGAAACTTAGGGCAAATAATTTATTCTTTATTCAAAATCGGCACCCTTTTCGTCAATATCAAACCAGGTCAGAGTGACCAGAAAAGAACAGTTTGCAGCTCCTTGCCATCTCACTCATGCCAGCCAGTACTCGAACCAGAGACTCGAACCATCGCTACGTTGTGATCCTTGATGCCAGCAATCTACTTACGCCTTCGTCATGCGGTTACCCAGCTCATGCGCTAGCCAATGTACAAGCAAACACTCGGCAGTCCCAAGAACTATGCCAACAAAACTTTCTCTAAGAAAAGCGGATATTAAATAGAACATTTGATGTGCACTTTTGTCATACTGATTTTTAGTTACTCTCGCTCCACACTTAAATTTATCCCTAAACGTTCGAAATATTAATGTTTTATCTTTTAATTGTCAATATTGTCTCTTTTTGCGTCAGGGTGGGATTGTTCATTAACCATTTACTCAATGGCAATTCAGTATTGAACACTAGGCAATGCCCGACATAGATATTGAAGTGTGGTGAGGCGAGTGGTCTGCGACGTTAGGACTTATATTTTTAGTTTCATTTGTTCCATTCACTTCTAACCCTTCGCCCCCACACCACACATATATTACAGTGGAATGTAAAAGCATGGATTCCACTTGCTAAAGTTCTTGAAAGGATCTGGAACTTCATTTACGTTGCTTATACGTCATGCCACTGCAGAATAATGCCGACTGTGCTAACATGTCTATGCATGATGCATTCCTCAACCGATATCTGAGGAGTTAAGAAAAGGATATGGGGACTAATATATCTTTCCTTTTATAATTTGATTTCAAATCATATCTAAATATTTCAGAGCGAGTAAATTGCTTGCCTGCTCTCAGCTTGCCTAAAGATCCAAATCGTATGACCTTGATTTATTCCGAAAAAGACGGCACATCCTTTCCTTACTTTTTTTTTTTTTTAGCACATTAAATTTAATGTGCACTTGTTTACAAGTGCATTTCTTCGGTTATGTCCATCTACACAAATATTTGTATTTGTGTTTTTACTTCATGCTGTTGAAGTAAAGTTAGAGGCAGAGAGATTTGTTCTGGAAATTTGACTGCTAGGTCAAGAATAAACAAGTCAGTCACCATGGAGACAAAGCATCGTGGCTTTCTGTTTTCGCTGTTACGAGAGACGCTCTATGACATACACGCAATACTGACCTCATATATTCTATGTTTATGTTGAGTGCTAAGAGCTACCCAGCATTTTCCTGGTCGGAATAATTTGTCGGCATTGGACAACAGTGAAGGAAGTGTCCAAGTATTCGGCCAAGGTCAAAGACCACTGCAAGTATAACAGGTCATACAGAGCTAAATCACGCTGAGTGATGATGGTTTTTATTCGTACCTAGTGGAAATTTGTTGTGATTTATAAGTAACAAACAAATAAATTATTACTTAATATTTATTATTTATACCCGGAAAGCATTCTCGTGGATCTTAACCATAAATAAATACAAAAGCAAGGCAAAATATATTAAATTGTCAGTCAAATCTAGGTAGCAACTAACCAAACCTTATGAATGAAAACTTTATGACGTAAAAGTCCTACCATAGATGTTATGGATGCATCTAATGGCAGACTAAATGCTAGGACTTTCATACCAAATAATGCAACATCTTAATAGCTAGTTATACTTGGGTATTCCATGGTGACGATCACTGCTGTCAGATAATACTTGTTCATATCATTTATTTGTAGAAGGTCGTGTTCATGTCTTAATTCTAGTAGGTCTTGCTCATGTCGTAGGATTTCTTCCTTGTTTTTTATACTCGTAGACTTTTTATATCGGGTAATACTCGTAGGCTTTGTTTATGTCAGGTAATGCTTGTAGGCCTTGTTCCTGTCAGGTAAAGTTTGTAGGCTTTGTTTACGTCAGGTAATGTTCGTAGGCTTTTCATTTAAGTTAATACTCGTGGGCTTTGTTCATGTCAGGTAATACTTGTAGGCTTTGATCGTGTCAGGTAATGTTTGTATCCTTTATTCGTGTAAAGTGATATTGCAATATCTTGTTCATATCAGGTAATGCTCGTAGACCTTGCTCAAGTCATGTTTTTCTCGTAGGTCTTGTTCATGTCACGTAATACGTGCAGGTCTTGTTCATGTAGGGAATGCGTAGGCCTTGTCAAATAATTTTGGTAGGACTTGTTTATATCAGATAATACTGCAGGCCTTGTCAAATAATTTTGGTAGGACTTGTTTATATCAGATAATACTGCAGGCCTTGTCAAATAATTTTGGTAGGACTTGTTTATATCAGATAATACTGCAGGCCTTGTCAAATAATTTTGGTAGGACTTGTTTATATCAGATAATACTTGCAGGCCTTGTTGGTTCCACGTAATATTCGTAGTCTATTTCAGGTAATAATCAGGGTTTTGTTCATGATAGTTACTACAAAAGCACGTCACTATGCTTCACTCTGACTTTCCCCGCTACTCACAGAATCATGACAGCTCAATTCAGTCTGACTTTCCCCGCTACTCACTGAATCATGAGAGATCAATTCACATATACTCTTATGACAATGGGATGAAGTTTAGAGAGAAATCTAAATCTAAAGCATACTATCCCCTGACTTGCGTCTATTTATTTGTCTTGTTGTTGTGTCTGTGCATTAGGATTTAAAATATTCGAAAATATATTTTCATTTCAATCGACAGTTTCTAAAAATATCTCCATGTCAACCGACATACTGGTATTCAAAAATATATTTTGCTCATATCAACCGACACTTGTTTCATTCAGATATTCGAAAATATTATTTCATATCATCCGACACTTGTTTCATACTGACATTCGAAAATATATTTTCATATCCACCGAGAGTTTCATACTGGTATAAGCGCCCTATTCGTGGACACGGGCAGTCCTAATTGCTTGTATCGATTTTGGTCGTTCGACCGTGTGGAGCATCAGAGAGAAGACGGCCACATAATGCTACTGGAACACAAAGAATGTGCTATTCTCGTCTGTAGTGTTTTGTTTGTTTGCTTGCGTTAGTATTGCTCCTATTTTAAGGCAGCCTTAAAAGCTATAAACGTTAACTTTAAAATTACTTAACAATGTGTGTACATTTTAAAAAAATAAAAACTAAGTAAATGGAATTAATCTGATGTAAAGCTTATTTTAGAACCTCTTTCTGCACGATTACAAAGCATTTTGCAAACTTTATGATATCTGTAAGAATACACAAATCCAGTTTAGGAGATGCGCATTGTTTGGTTGAAGACACTGCAGTACTGTACACTTTTTGAAATGGGAGATAAATAGTCTTTCACCTATAACAACAATAATACAACGGTAGATACCTGGCTATGTAGACATGTTATATTTTCATGAAACATACATTTGGGATGTTGGTTGTCTAAGTCCAGTGGTTAGCTTCACAGTTTCTTCTCATCAGATTTATCGTCCCGTCTTCTCCTTAGTCGTTACCTTAAAGTCATCTTATAGTAAATAGTCAAATAGAGTTATTGCCACGTGTTCCTTCATCAGTAAAATATAGCTGCCATCACATCTTCTCAGCAAATTATGTCAACAATCACTTGCTTTGTTTAATAATTGGGCCTGTCGTCAAATTATGTCAGCAATCTCTTGCTTTGCTTAATAATTGGGCCTGTCGTCAAATTATGCCAGCAATCTCTTGCTTGTTTAATAATTGGGCCTGTCGTCAAATTATGTCAGCGATCTCTTGCTTTGTTTAATAATTGGGCCTGTCGTCAAATTATGTTAACAATCATTTGCTTTGTTTTAAAGTGTGTGGCACTCTACTGAGTAAACCTTTCAGTGTTAATGTGTACTGTTGTGTTAGAGTACTTGCTTTTATTATTGTACAATGATTTAGGGAGTTATTAACTAAAGTTGACGCTTATGTATTTATATAGGAAATAGTTTGCAGTTTGTATTTACGTATTGTTGTGTCACATAGTTAGTAAGTTCTCAGGACTAATCTAGTATCCTTGTAATTGTATGATTCACATATTTTGGAATCTTGTCTCGAGACTGAACTATTGAACTTTGTAATTATAGAAACTACACACTAGGGACCTTACTCAGGTTTTAGGTTCTGAGAAATCCATGGATAACTATTTTGCCATTAAAACGTAATAAAGACAAATTATACATTAGAAATATTTGAGTGAAGTTGTTGGTTGTATTGTTTTTCCTTTCATATTGCATTTTATTAGATTTAACCATTTATTCATTTTCGTGAATTATAACCAATTTATGCCATGCTTAATGAAATCTCTACACAATATTTTATATAATAGTCATATGTAGTATTGTGATTTGCTTCGAATAGAAACAATTCTAAAAGCAAAACCACTACTACAGAGATACAGCATAGAGCTACTGATTTATAATTATTTTAACAAGCTCGAAGTTAAGGTGTTACCATTAATGTTTAACCAATTTGCTATTTAAACCTAAATGGCATTACCCAGGATGGCATTGAGAATCCAACTAAAAGTGTTTGGTGAAGAATTAGGCTTTAAGGAATCGACCTGCTTGCGATCATTACAAAGGAGGAAGACAAAGAGAAGAAGAAACTAGAGAAATAAAAATCATACGTGAAATAGAAAAGGAGAGAGAAGAGGAAATAAAACAAGAAAAAGCACATGAGAAAGAGATGAAAGAAAGGGAAAGAAGGCATGAGAAAGAGATGCAGGATAGACTAAAAATACTCAACTTTGAAAACCTTCAGGTTGAAGAAAATGAATCGAGCTTGAATGGATCAAACATGAAAAGTTCAGGGCGGCCATTTGTTAGCAAAATACTGTACAACACCTCTCCTGCATTAATGTTGTGTAGTACTTGTGCACCACCAGCAGACCAGTCTCACGTGGAGACACCAGAACAATGTGTCACCCTTGCAGAGCCAGAGGAACCTGCTTTGACTAACATCGTACACACATGGTTTATGTCAAATAAGATGAAAGCATTATGGAAGCAGTCCATGAACCAATCATGAATAATGCTCTTCCAGCTGAATTTTCTAATTCCTAAGCAAATAACATCAGCCCAGGCTGTCTCATGAGGGCAGTGGACAGTATACCTAACCTGACACTACCCCCTTCTTTTAATGAAGGCAGTCTCAAACTGCAGCAAGAAGGTCAACAAAGACGCGCATGTGCAGACCATTGCCCCTCTGCATTTCAAAACCAGATACTAGAGACAGACTGTCTCACCCTTCTTGTTGAAGTAGCAGTGAGAGAAAAATCCAACATTCCCTACATAGGCCCAGACTGTCTACTGGTGTCTAACGAGACAATCATTCAGTATCAAGCCAAAATATTGCCTACATCATTACTCACATTTAACTCAAGTCAAAAAAATTGCCTACACCTGATTACATTTACTCATATCCAACTCAAGCCAAAAACTTGCCTACATCTAAATATTGTTAACTTTTTAAAATTTAAATTCTTGTTATTTATTATATTTCAATTTCGCGTATTTGTTAGTGAAATGTAATTTCTTTCGTTTGTTATCGTAGTTTGAAGTTATCATCTAATGATTATGTCTTGTTCTCTGTTCATCTATTATAATTGTTGTACATCCATTTCGTAGAATCAATTATCAGCTTATAACTGAGTGGGGGCCGTGAGTCAACTTGGCAGTGTACCAGTTTATCGGCGTAACAGTGATGTAAAAAGGCTGTCTTATGATATTTTTTATTACATACAATTATTGTTCATACTTAGACCCTCGTGTTAGCATGACTCATTTACACGTTATATGTTGTAATCTATCATCTGTATTTACTTACTATCATGGCTGTATGTATCGGAGGCGTGGTGGTGGCTTGAGCTATCTTTTAGATTTTAGAACTATATCCTACCTTATCTAGCATTCATCTTTCTAACATGTGTGGTCAGCCAAAATGTGTGTTTTGCGGATTTGTCTAAGGTCCCTGGCGGCCCAGGGTGATGGGGAATTAACACATTGCCCATTTCCCAGGAAAACATAATTAATGTGTGTTTTTCTCATAAGTGAAGTACGGTAACTATTGTATGTTCTCCTCATAAGTGAAGTACAGTAACTAGTGTATGTTCTCCTCGAAAGTAAAATACAGTACTATTGTGTTCTCCTCAAAATAGTAACTGTATTTCTTTTGAAGATTACAAGATACACACTTAGATATATAGATTTTTTTTTAAAATTCTGACTAGACTTTTAAAAATATTTTTATTCATAAACTTGTGTTCTTAACTGTGATGACAGAATACTGTTGACATCAAATATTAGGTGATTGTATATGTGACAATGCTTAATTCACGTGATGTGAAAACTATTATCGCTGTCTCTAATAACTCCATTTCTGTTCTCTGTTAAGGACTATCCTATGATTTGTATTGACACTATCTCTAATAACTCCATTTCTGTTCTCTGTTAAGGACTATCCTATGATTTGTATTGACACTATCTCTAATAACTCCATTTCTGTTCTCTGTTAAGGACTATCCTATGATTTGTATTGACACTATCTCTAATAACTCCATTTCTGTTCTCTGTTAAGGACTATCCTGTGATTTGTTCTGACACGTTTCTTGAATTGTATTTTGGGATATAAGACGGTGTATCATGAGAATGTGGTTTCGTGAAAATGCTGACGCCAAGTAATCGTTTTCATTGTCATATGTATATTTAATTTTTGATTACTTAAATATATTGTTAAATATAGTGACCATCTTACACACATTGATAATCTTGTGTTGGAAAAGAAAGTGGGTGAATGTTGGCTCGCTAAATATAGATTACAGACGGGTTTGTCTTCTCCTTTAGTAAAACGTTTTCTACCTGTGGAAATATTGTGTGATGGTAAATGTTTGTCTTTAATGTTGTAGAAGAGAGAAAGCGTTTATAGCGCACGCATATCTGCCAAGCGAGAAAGTCGAGTGGTGTCTGCTGGAGAATTATTAATAATATCAATTAAGAGTCTCGTCACTTGTAATTAGTTATGAATGATTGTTTAATTACTACTAATAATCATCATTACCCAAGTGGCGTTGGCCTCACAGTATATAAAACAAATAATAGGCAGTGTACGCAACAAAAAATAAGGCCATTACAGATTTCAGCTGGTAAACAAGGGCAGCACTGAATTGAAGAGGAACTAAGAAATGCTTCCCTTTGACTTATTTTATGATTGTTTCTATTACACAATCTAAGCTAATGAAGACATAAATAATACAAGAAGATGAATAAAACTAAGGTTTGAAACCATTACATTTTGCATTTAATGCTGTTGATTTTATCTCACAGACGCCATGCTCCCAAGTACATATTTAATTTACGTATTTATTTCAAGTGAACAGTGAACTCCAATGAAATCATTGCTTACGCCACATTGTAAAAGACGGAATTAACTGTAAGCAAAATGTTTCAAGAATTATGTGTTAACAAATGCACTTCTGGAATGAACTGTAGGTTGTTGCTTTTCAACAATTTATTTTCTCCATTTCATTATTTTTTTTTATTCTGAAAGAGACCTTTAACAAAGGTTCTATATTCAGTGCCCTAAAGGACAAAAGGACACATTAGGAGAGTCAGATTAGTTTTAAGTATTTTGTCATTTAATATTGACTTTATTGCACAGTCTTTAATTTAAAGTATCATTTTATATGGAGAATTATTTAAATCGTGTAATCTTTAAACAGCGCCCAGATTTCATGATTAAAAAGCGAACCCTGTTCGATTAAATGTAACATTTCCGACATTGACAGATCTTCTTAAGGGGAGTACGGGAAATTCCATTCGTAATCTTCAAGTAAATTGCATTGATTTGGGACTTAGCTTCTTGTCAAAAAGAAAGGATATATCAATAAAATGAGAACCCTACAAAATCAAATTAAAGATCTCTCTCAAAAAAAAAAAAAAAAAAAAGATGTAAACGATGTGAATAAACAAGGAGAAAAATGCATAACATATTGCTTTTCATTTTTGTTTTTTAACGAAAATAAATTTAAAAAATAGAAAACATAGAAAAAAACTTCATTTTCTTAAATTAAGATTTTCTATGCCATTTTTTCTCCTTTTCTTATTGTTTTTCTTATCAAATGGTTTCATATATGTAATTATCACTTCTCCTTCTCTTGCTCCATTAGACTGTCTCTCGCTCTCTCTCTGTCTCTGTGTGACTTTCCCGCTCTCCACCCAGTCTTATCTACCGACTTACAAGTTAATCAATCTCTCTCTCTCTCTCTCTCTCTCTCTCTCTCTCTCTCTCTCTCTCTCTCTCTCAATCTCTCTATCTGTTTGTGTGTCTGTCTAGCTATCCATTTGTTTATTAATCTATATGTATGTGTATATACTTGTCTATCGATTTGTATACTTTTCATCACCATGGCTATGTCTTGACAATTTTGATTCCTTCATACTGCACGACTGGCTTGCTAAATGCTGGATAGCAGAATAGTTTTTTACCGTTGTCTCAAGAACAACAATCATAGAGTGTCTGAGAAACTCTTCAATCTTTTGTCCGTGTCAGTATCTTGTACTCAGTCTCAGCCATTCTATCCACATTTACCAGAAACCAACCTCCAGGCTCCCAGTAATCTGCAATCCAGAACACTACAGCAAACACAGTACCTGTGCTTTAATACGTTGCAGGTTTGCAGGATTCAAAGTAGAAAGGGTAATAAAGAGAATAATAAGCAGCGAATTACCCTGTAGACAGATTTTTTTAAATGAATGAGATTACTGCCCAGAAAGAGCATAGTAAAGATGTCTGCGTTAAGCTCAATTAGAAACGAATGCTTTAAATAGAATCGCTAGAGTGTTTCTCTTCGAGTAATGTCAAAATTTATTTAGCTATCATACCTGTTACAATCATAGCGACATTATCAGTAGCTACAATACACAGTTATTATAATGTTATGAAAAGAATATATAAATATAAGAATGAGTTTATAAGACCCGTATTTACTAAAATAAAATACTTTGAAATATTTAAGATCATCAGGTGTTAGTAATCATCCCTACAATATGGCATGTAAAAACGTAACAAGACGTGACAAAACTACACAGGACGTAGCAAGACATGACAAAATCAGACAAGACGTAACGAAACTTGACAAAACGTAACGAGATGTGACAAAACGTAATAAGAAATTTGTTTTTCGTCTTAATGTTTTTAATTGTCTACCCAGACGAATAGTACATTTCGTTATATTTTCTTTCTCCCCAAATGAATACAGTGTTTCAAAACTAAAATACATGTTTCGTCTTAACATTTAAAGAAAACAAACATCCAAATGAAATACGTGTGTTCTCATAGCCTCGTTTCGTTTTAAATTTAAAGGAATATCTATGGTCCATAAATGAATGGCTTGTTTCACATTTTTTTTTAAAGAGGGAAAAGAAAAAAAAAGTATATCTTCTGTGGTTCTTTTGTAAATGTAAAAGAAAATATACCACTCTGTTAGGACTGGATTGTTTCACACAAATACTTCTATGTTTCTTTCATGTGTAATTTAAACTATGTGCGCAACATATAAAAGCTTAAAGAGAAACTAAAACCCTCATATCTGTTCCCTTTTAATTGTAAAAGAAAATATTTCTCTCTTAATGAATGGTTAGCTTTATTCGTAAAAGAATATGTTCCGTTTTAAGTGTAAAAGAACTCCCGCTCATGAAAGATGTTTGATTTTGCCTTATGGTTAATACAAAGAGATATATTGCAATGAAGAGGAACAGAAACTGGGGTTAAAGATGGCGGGAGGAGGTAGAGCAGGGGCGGTTAGCCGAGTAAAGGTGTGTGTAAATGATAGCATAATACACACCGAGTCACCTTCTCGTTTGCTACTTTCAAAACATCTTGCACCTCTGCCAATACAGTTTGAAACCAAAAGGAAACGTATGGTGTGAGTGGGGGCACAAGGAAACAGATTGATAGGAAATCGCTAGGAAGTTTTATTTGCATTAGTGTTTGTAGGACGACACACTAAACCTCAGGCATGAGGTTGCTTTTTGTTTTTTTGTATTTTGTTTGTTTTTTAGTTAGTCTTTTACTTAAAAAAATAGATTTTTCCGACTCAAGAAATATCATGTATGGGATTGTCTCTTACGCTAGGTCATATGTTGCTAGGAAAACAATACAGACGTGCAATAATTAATATATATAGTCACAACGAATCACAGCATTTATTTTTATTTCATTTATTTAATTTATTTATAAAATTACTGTAGATTATAGCGACGTACAGACCTGATGTTTGACACTCACAAGTACAAGTCATGCATAACATCGCAATCGGCGACATCTGAAGTATTTAACATTTTAAACGTAACCCTTTTCTTGCAGTATTCACCAAAGAGAAGAAAGACAGCGCAAATGGATACTGCTAAAAGGAATACACAATTTTGCAAAAAGGCTTGATTTGTGGAGATAACCGACAAAACAGACCGGGCAAGCGACAGTTGCTCTCGGGGTGCCCAATGGAAGGACTTTCCATCCACTTTCACAACTGTCCACTTCGAAATTAATTTTAGGAGAGGTTGCAGTGTATGTTAATGTTGCCTGTGCACCTCGATCCGCACACCAGTTCTTGAGTACAAAGCGAATAAGAGGCAGTCGAGCATATATTCTTCCTTCTGGCAGGGCATGGCGCCTTAAATAATTCATCAACACTTTCTTTCTTTGTTTTTCATTTAGCATCAGCTATCTGTAGCAGCTGGCATCAACGCAAAGGTTTATGGATCATCGTCCCTGTCGTGCAGAACTCACTCATGTAAATTTCGTTTACAGTTATGCTTCGGAAGGGGAAGTAATAACGATACGATATTATCTAAGGACTTTGCGTTTGGTTTTTAATTTTATATTTTCCTTTTTGGGGAGGTTTTAAATTCAGCGACCAGCTGAGAAAGAAAAATACTTCCGTTGATGGATGACGAAGCTCGACCCGCCGACTGACATTACTATGTAGCGGTTGAAATCATTTGCGTCTGCCTAGAGGACAGGTCTTGGCGATCCATTTAGTACGTGGTGCTTGAGACAAAAGGAGAGAGAGAGAGTGGTTTTATAAAAGTAATGGATTGTGGTGTTATGGTAATGGAGAGAAGGAGTAGGAGGACACATTGCATGTGGGGGTGGAGAGTGGATGACAGTCAGCTTTTATGCACTATAATATTATACACTAATTTATTTTTTAAATGATCTTTCATACGTTCAAATGTTATTTTGTATTAGCTAGTTGGGTTTTCTGGCTACTCTTGTTGTTTGCTTTTGTTAATACATGAATCCATACCAGTTTTTTCGTTTGAAACAAACTGTCAACTTAGTGAGCAATATTATCGATCGTCCTTGAAGAATTGCCTGTTCTTGCTGAAATATATGTTTGGGTTTATTTTCTTTTTCTTTGGGGGGTGGGGTGTGTCAATGAAAACAAAAGTTACTCTTAATTCTAAATGGAGTATTGCTCAATGCTCGTATGGAGTCTTTCCCTCTGATACATTATCGCATGCGCTTGATTTTCATTGAGACCAGTGATAGTCTCCCTTGTAACATCACACCTTCTCGGTGTTCTTAGTCAATGGTGCAGCCTCCCAAAATATGGGTCAACAGAATGCTTTTTCATCGCTGGAATGGTGCATGCAGTAGAGTGAAGATGATTATTTTCCCTCTTCTCTTCATCATAATGATTAATTTAAAACGAGAAACCTCGAAGTTCCTGACAGAGAAAGTGATAGAAAAGGGGAGAGAAGTGAAGAAAATATTGTTGAAAGTACTGAGAGAGTCGCACATAGCATTAACGTCATGTTTGACTTCCAACATTATTCAATTGAATATTGCTCGAAAGATAGACAGACAAAGAGAGAGAAAGCGACAAGCAGACGGGTAGCAGAATAGAAGAGAGAGAGAAGGTATTAAACGCATTAATAATAGCAATTTTAACTCTTTAGGATTCACCTATTTTGGGAAGGAAGGAAGGACAACAAGAAAAATGGGTAACCAATACGAATGAACAATTAAATGTTGCTTTTCTTGTGCTTACATGCCTGGCATTTGTACCTAAAGAGAATGTAATAAGCTCTATACCTCAACTGAGATAGGAATAATACCTATCTAGTGTTTTAAATATTGAACTTAACTTTATGACATTTATCAACCACATGGTCCCCTTGAAAATCTGGTACAGATGTCATTTCCTGTTCCTGGCTTCGGAGCAAACCTAAACCACTGAAACATGAGTAAAAACTCTTCTATATTCCTCAAAGCAGATCCTATAAATAGAATGCAAACTGGAGACATTAGTCATCACCTTGTATCGCGGATATACGTCACTCACCTGGCAAGGAAAGATAAATCGTATGCTTCTTAAGTAAAGCACAGCACATCAAAAATGAAGCTAATACTTCACTACTTGTCAAAATGTACTTCTCACTGCAACTTAAATAGAAATCTCCTCTCTGTCTTTCCGAAGTGGTTGCTTTCCTCTGAAATTTAAAATATGGTGGCAACATCTCACATGATACCCTCCTTGGTTGAACCATGAAGCCACACCCTTCTGGTAGCCCCAGACAATAGTCAGATCTTGAGTACACTTCACTGATAGCCTCCCCCCAATAAAACAAACAAACAATAGCTGACTCCTGAATCTTGGTGGGACAACCTTTACTGGTAGCCTTGTATTTCCTACTTAATAAAGTTTAATCTTAGATATACACATCCAATAACAAATATCCTATTCTTTGCATAAACCTTATACATTGTACAACACTCGCTAAGGAAGAAATTGCAATGACTTCCAATCATTTTTCTTTTTTTCTAGAATACAAAATTAATACACTTTTAAAACTGCATGTCACGATGTATTTCAATTACTAGATCAATAACAAATAAATACATTTTTATTTTATGTATTACTAAAATATGTATGTATGTCAAAGAACAGGATTTAATGCAAAAGGAATTGCGTCATCATTCCTCAAAAAATATTTCAAAATAAAATTGAGCGTTATTAATATTGTTATCATCTTTCATCATCAAATCCACACAGGGCCCATAATGTGACAGGAAAATGAACGATGCTTCGGTGAAGAAAGAATACAGGTATGTGAGGTTAATTCAACATCACGCAAATGAACACCAAGGTTATAAGAAAGTAAGAAAAACAAGTCAGACAAGATTTCATGTCAAAACTATATTTTGCTAACAAGCTATTAATACTAACGCACACCATGTAATCACCTACACTGATGGCATTGTATAGTCGGCATCAACCTAGATCATTTTTTTTTAAATAGACCACTAAAATGCTGATGAAAATGTTGAAAGCCCTGTCTTTAAAGGCAGATGAAGATAAACTTAAACAGGAAAATGGGAGGAAGGTCTCGGGAAAAAGAAGGACGTTATGGAAGGAGAGGTTATGGGCCTTGTCGAATATACTTGGAATAAAGTGCAACGATGAATCACTGATTGTCACAGTAAACCTTGGGGGATTATATCAACCACTACAACAACTCAAAGAAGCAATGGAAAACAGCAACAAAATATGAACAAACGACTAAAGCCAGAAACACCTCCAAGGGCAAAATGTGCAATAAGCTAAAGGAACCACACAACAAGGCAGCAATAAAGATTGCTTATGTTTCCTTAGGTTTACCTAAACAGGAGTAGTTTTTATTTCTGACCAGGATTAAACACTAAGCACTAATTCCCACTGTTTGTGGTCATGGATAAAGTAACAGAGCATATACGATAAGGACTTGAGACACTGGCTGAAACCGAATGTCTCAAAATGTACACAGAATTGGAATTAAACCAGAATAGAAATATACTGAATATCTGTGTCAGAAGACCAGCAAAAAGCACGAATGCTCCAACTAGTAATAGTCATTGTAACAGAAATGAAAACACATCGCGTCATTACCGAACGCTGACAGAACATTGTATCTGACATCGTCCAACAGGACAACTATTATCGATGTTGCTGTACCAAATGACAAAACGTTGTATCTGACATCGTCCAACAGGACAACTAATATCGATGTTGCTGTACCAAATGACAGAACGTTGTATTTGACATCGTCCAACAGGACAACTAATATCGATGTTGCTGTACCAAATGACAGAATGTTGTATTTGACATCGTCCAACAGGACAACTATTATCGATGTTGCTGGACCAAATGACAGAACATTGAAGGATTCCCAGACTAAAGTTCAAAGTTCACAATCAACTAACCGACATATAAAAGTGTTCAAAAGAGCAGCCACTACTACTACTACTACTACTATTATTATTACTGCTACTGCTGCTACTACTACTACTAACTAGTTGTCAACTTTGTCAATATATTTTCACAGGAAATAAAGCTGTAAAGACTGAAGTCAGTATTTTAAATGTATAACAAATAAATTAATACATTTGAATTCCTATTTGCAACTATACA
Organism: Sinotaia quadrata; assembly: GCA_028829895.1. NCBI lineage: Eukaryota > Metazoa > Mollusca > Gastropoda > Architaenioglossa > Viviparidae > Sinotaia > Sinotaia quadrata. Next base: position 22,746,563 of record CM054181.1, read on the forward strand.
TTTTGCTTACATCCATTTCGATATAAATTGCTGTGAGAAAGGTACACGAGAGATAGATGAGATACAGCCATCTCATGTTCTTTAGGAGTTTTCTGATTATCAATGTTTTGAAGTGCGAATACCAGAAGTTCTGTTTTGAAGTGAGAAACTCACACTGATGGTCCTTTAAAACGCAAGCATGTTTAGAACATATCTAAATTAACTTTCGAAAAATGTATATGCAAGAGGATCAGTTGGGATTAAAGCTACCTTATAAAGAAAAAGATATTCTAATCTTTGTTATTATGTAATATAGATTATTTTATTCTCAAAGACAATACTATTGCATAAGTGTAAGGATAGTATTTTCAGAGAAACAAAAAAAGTCTGGTGATTTGTAAGAAAGAGAGAGTGTACGAGAGATAAAATAAACAAAAGAACAGAGGGAAGTAGGAAAAGAGAGACAGAGAGAGAAGTAAAAAGAACGAAGGACAGGCAGAGAAAAAGTGGAAAGTAGAAGATGGACACAGAGAAAGAAATAAAAGGAGAGAAAGAGAAAGAAAGAAAGATATAGAGAGTGCAGAAAAGAGAGAATATACTTAAAGAAAGAGAAAGAAAGATATATATATATAGAGAGAAAGATACAGAGAGTGAAGGAGAGAATACACGTAAAGAGAGAGAAAGAAAGAGAAACTAATGGAAATAAAGACAAGGTATAAGATAGAGGAAGAAGGGAGGAAGATGAAAAGGAAGAGAGGAGAAAGAAGCAGAAAGATGGGGAAAGAAATAGAATGAAACGAAGGAGAGTATGAAATGATGTAAATATTGAATAAAAATAAATATTCTCTTGTATATCATTTAAAAGGGGAAAGAGAGTAATTAAAATTGTTATACAAAAATTAGCAAACATTCTGTATAAATTTGTTATAGAAAAGTGAGCAATCATACTGTATAAAACCTGTAGGGAAAAAAACTAAAAGAGGAGAGAGATGGTGGTGGGGAGAGAGAGAGAGAGAGAGAGAGAGAGAGAGAGAGAGAGAGAGAGAGAGAGAGAGAGAGAGAGAGAGAGAGAGAGAGAGAGAATGGAGAGAGAGGAAGAGAAAGTAATGTATATGATAAAAAAAATATAAATTTAACATTTAAAAATATACAGATATCAATACAACAAAAAACCTGGAGAAGTTCCATTGCCATTATCTTTCTTTATTTTCTCTACTGAACCCTCCACATCCTGCTCCTGACCATAACCAGAGATGCCGTGAATTTAGTTGCACTGGATTCCAAACCCTTAATTCTCTCCCAACCCCCCTTGTTCTCTCCCAACCAACCCCATGTTGCCTCTTGAGCAACATTGTAATTGTCGTTCGTATGCAAATAAAGTAAAATGACAATCAGTTTTTTCCCCATAAAAGGAGAGGGAGGGAGAGAAAAAGTTATAAAATGCATCAGTAAATTGGCTTGCACTAAGCAGCATCTACTAGAATAATACATGTGAATTTAAGAGAAGAATTTCGAATGTATAAATCTATTGTTAGTGACAGGCCGAAGATACAATAAAGATAACTGGCACACTGTACTTACCGAAGGGGACACGAAAGAGTTGCGTTAAAGATAAAACGTGCAACATTAGCGTCAACTGTAAAACAAAAATCACAGAGAGAGAGAGAGAGAGAGAGAGAGAGAGAGAGAGAGAGAGAGAGAGAGAGAGAATTAGAATGTAGACTGTGATAAAGAGAGAGGGAGAGACAGGTGGGGAAAGGGAGAGAATCCCCGAGAGGAATGATCAGAAACAACAAAGAAATAAAGACTGAGTTGGGAGAGAAAGAGAGAGAGAAACCAAAATATTATAGAGAGGGAGAAACAGAGATAGAGAAGCGAAGGGAAAGAAGCTGGTTCGTTCTTTCTTAAAGAAAAGTCAACTATAATTGGAATATTTCTCCATCATCTGCTAATCAGATACATATGCCGAAGAAGCCTTAAAGAAACGACTTTGATTGCCATGCTTGTCGGCAAAATGCAAGAGCTTATTTCGGGGAGGAAATCATCCAAACAAGCAAATAACCAAAATAAAACATTTTAAATTACAAACACCCAGTCTGCAAAAAGAACAAATTAGCCTATCTAAATGACGATTTCTAATAAGAACAATAACTGAAGATACAGTGTCAACTTGCAGACGTTGACATATGTCCAGACAAAAATGAAATCTTGACAGGACAAGCATAAAACACCTTGTGTGAAAGATGCCACTCTAGATTATAGAAAACGTCATGAGTAATTTGTCAGCGATAACGAAGCACTCAAACCAAGACATGTCTGTAAACACGACACGCACTGTAGCGCGCATACAATTAAAAAAAAAACAAATTTAAATTAAAATATCGAGTACAGAAATCAGGAACTCGTCTTTGGAACAATCACTCATCCAGCAACAAGACACCATGACATGTCTCGAAGAAGACATGCACGGCAACACACGTAGACCTTAACAACATCGGCAATGGAAGACGAGAGCCCCGTTTTCCGAAACACTCACTTACCCAGCATCCTAACAACCACACGTCTCGGTTGGTACGGCAGAGGAGCTTGCTTCAGTGTCCCTTGTGACCGTTCGTCAGACGAGCCCCTGGAGAGCGGGGATTTCCGCAGAGCCACGCCGATCATGATGTAAAGGCAAATGATTAATGTAACCGGTGCCAGGAAAAAGAGAAAGGTGGACACCTGTAATAAAGAATTTGTTTAAAATCGTGTGGTAAATGGAATGAGAGAGAGCGTGCGCAATACGATAGTGGACTTATAGATGTTCAAATCAGAAACCATACATCTCACGTCACATATTATTTAGAACGACGTCAAGATGTCAAGATAATGGTTCAGGAAGTCTATAATTAGAATTAGACAAAAGGGATACCACTCATATAATTCAAATATGTCATTAGCTCTGCGGCTGTACAATGTCAAGTTTTAAGTTACGTCAAGTTTTCATACTATAAAAGAATCAGAGGATATAGAATAAGAAATGCATTGTGCAGTCTGTTTTAATTTTAAAAAATAATTATAATAAACAAACCAGAATCTCCTTAAGTAAGTCTCACGTGTGTCCATTACACAATTATTTTGAGTCTTTAGATATGACCGAGAAATGGACATGGACTTCATTTCACACTGTGGTGGAGTAAATTTGCCAATTCCTATTTTAAAACTTATATGCTATGTAAATTCTTAAATTGACGAAGTGATCCGGCGTTGGGTATTCCTGATGATGGTATTTTGTAAGTGTTAGAGTTGGAGTAAACACTCGAGGTGTGAATATGCTAGAAATTGCTGATGAAATGCAATTCCACCTGGATGAGTAGTTCTTATTATACAAAGGTTAAGATTTATGGGAACAATACCAACCAGTGGGTTAGATCCAAAGTTTACAAGCTGTACATAATTATATTGTCTAATCACTTGAATTTGCTGTGGCAAGAAGTCTGGTCATGAAAGGTGGCCGTTAGCTTAATAGTGAGTTAAATGACTGATTGAGAGAGACAGTTTTGTTATTGATGTATTACACTTGCGGTTTACATAGAGTTGTATTATATGAGTTGTATTGTATTATATTTTGCTTCTGCAAATATTTAAACTATGATGTTTATATGTAGTACTTGACATTGCTTCTAGTGAGCCTGTTCATAAATTGATATGATGTGTGCATGTATCGGGCTAATAAATAATGTTGCAGGAAACTGTAAAATGTGATTTGAATGTAAGAAGCGGAGTAAATTTGCCTCTCCCTATTTCAAAATAATAATAAATTGAAACTTGAATGTAAGAAAGAATCGAGTTAAAAATTAATAAACTGGAAGCTTAGTGTTGTTAGTGCTTCAAAATTAGATAGATAGATAGATAGATAGACAGACAGACAGACAGACAGATAGATAGATAGATAGATAGATAGATAGATAGATAGATAGATAGATAGATAGATAGATAGATAGATAGATAGATTCTATTATGCATCTGTTATAAGTAATTATTTGTAGAATCTATCATACTGGTCTTTTATGCGTTCTTATTATGTTGTTATTTCCTTTGATCTTTTTTACATAGTTCTTCAATACACCAATCACCAAGCACACGTTCAATATGTTAGCTGAGAATTATGATTAGCTGTCTGAGTAAATTTGGATTCCAATGGAGACCTCTACTTTTCCCTTTTCCAAATCGCAACATATTGCACTTGGCATCAACTTTCACTTTGCTCGGAAAATTGTAGGTGCCCAATTTGGAGGTTTTCTCACTTTCGATTTGCAACAGACTGCCAATGTAAATGTTGAAATTACACGAGGGTCATTTGGGGAATTCACACAAATAGAAAATGAAATACAATCCCTGCAAGGTATCTGTGCGTCTGTTTGTCTGTCCGCAAAGTTCAGGTTGTGTGTACAAATATATATATGTGTGTGTGTGTGTGTGTGTGTGTGTGTGTGTGTGTGTGTGTGTGTGTGTGTGTTGGGTGTGTGTGTGTGTGTGTGTGTGTGTGTGTGTGTGTGTGTGTGTGTGTGTGTGTGTGTGTGTGTGTGTGTGTGTGTGTGTGCAGTTGTTTGTGTCTTTGTTAATGTGAAAATATTTCTTCTGTCTACTAAGCGTAACTTGTACTCATACAATTGACAATTCGTGATAAACAATGATTTTTTTTTAAGAATTATGTTTTGAGATACTATATGAGCTCTAAGTAATTAATGAAATACTTGAATCATAAACCTATTTACTAAATAAAGGGAAGGACACATATTTTTGTTGGATTTTCAATACTATTGGCATACATGGCAATGACAAATCATAATGTTATACTAGGCAATGACAAGTTATATTGGTATACAAGGCAATGACAAGTCAGACTGATATACAATGCAATGACAAGTTATATTGGTATACAAGGCAATGACAAGTCAGACTGATATACAATGCAATGACAAGTTATATTGGTATACAAGGCAATGACAAGTCATATTGATGTAAATGACAAATTACAAGTTATATTGGTATACAGAGCAATGACAAGTAATAGTGGTATAGAAAAATGTATCGAATTTTGTGCAATGCAAAGGAAGGTGCTGGCAAATGCACAGCCCAATCACGTGGTCTTTCCACGGACTATGGCGCTCCTTCGCCGTAATAGGTTCCTCGGCCAGAACAATACTTGTAGCAATTTCCAGTAACTTCCTTGTATCAGAAATTCCACGATGTAGTCGAGCATACCTGCCACATTCGGGATAGACACTTATCGCATCTACCACGGTCATAGCAGTTTATAAATTAGTAAACTGGGAGGTTCTGGTGAAAACACAAAAAGCTGCATCTTTCTGTTACACTAATGGCCGCCTTTCATGACCGGACACTACCACTCCAAATTCAAAGTGATTAGAAAATAAATTCTTTACAGAAGGTAAACCTTTGATCTTAGCTCATTGGCTTGTCTTTTTCTTGTAAATCTTAATTATTGGACACCAAAACCTACAACTCTAGTACATTCTTTGCCTGAGTTGTTTACTTCAACTTTGACAATTAACATCAGCACAAGCAATGCCCAGGGTCGGGTCACTTTGACATTTAAAAAATTAAAAAACAATTTAGAACTAGGGATAGGCAAATAGACGCATATCCCTATTTCTAAATTTAATTGTTATTTACACACATGAAAACAACAACAACAAAAAACAAAGAAACAAACAAACCATTATTTTAACATTTGACTAAAATTGAGATGTGCAAGACCGATAACTGATAATAAAGCGGTCAAATAAGCCAATCGGATACTTGCAGTTATTATGGATGACGCATCATGAATCGAGTATTATAGAAATCAATCAAAGGGAGACAACATATGAACTAAGTGATGACATTAAAACCCCAAAAGCAAAGTGTGTTTCTAACGACGGACTATCGTAAATATCATTTCCGGTTGTTCCCAAACACGTTGTGTTTCCATGCGATATCCGGCATCCTCTGACGTGCTGTATAAAAAAATGTGCAGCATTTGTATTCCATCACTAACCTAAGAAAAACTCGTTTGAAATGCGTAACTGTTTTCAATGCTAGAGAATGTGTTGACTGGCTTGAGTTCTGGGCATTAAATGCATTTTTGCTTACTTCTTTCCTTGATGACATTTTATACATGATTATTCCCCTTTGTGAGGAATTCACATGTTTAATTCACGAAAGCAACGATGTTTCCGGCGAGAGGTCGGAAGGGGGTCCCCGAGAGATCGTTAATGGAAAAAAAAGGTCATCGTAGATATAGTAGGTTCACGCGTCCTGGAAATTATTTCAAGAGTCCCTCCAGGGTAAAATGTTGAGAAAGGCTGTTTAAGAATTTGTCACATGGTTAATGAAGGAGACCCGCTAGATTTTTGTATTCTCTCTCTACCTCAAACACTAGGTACCAAGAGATACATTAGAATGATTAGATGTATAATTTCTTACGGGGCAATTGCATATGTCTAGAGACTGCTAAGCTTTTTAAATGAAAGAGTATGGCTATCGCACGATCTATTTTCTTCAAAAGAACATTTTACAGCTAAAATTGTGACACTATAATGGTATGGTATGGCTATCCCACGATCTATTTTCTTCAAAAGAACATTTTACAGCTAAAAATATGACACTGTAATTGAAGACGCACAGGATTGTTTGCTAAAAGTTACCATACCATAGCAAAAATACGTTATCAGGTCTATTCCTGCCTCTCTATATATAATCGCTCATTCGATGTGCAAGTTGTCTTAACACAAACATCACGTCAGGCATTTCAGTGTTCATCATCATCAAATCGTTCATTCGACTGTGCCACAAGCTGCTTTAACAAAAAAAAAAGGACACGTGTATTTAAGGGCTCACAATCATACAATATTTCATTCAACTGTGTTTCAGTTTGCTTTGACATAAGCGAAACACGTACTCACAATCAAATATTATTTCATTCGATTGTATTGTAAGTTGCCTCACCTGAAATATATACCTCATATGTCCAGATCGCCACATTTCAGGAATCGAACACACCAAAGAATCAGCAAGTGGCTGGTCGCTATTTACTGGCCACTTTAGTGCGTGGTAGAGACGAGTGTGGACTGCATAAGGAAGAGCAACTACAAGCGAGATGATCCATATGCACACAATTATTTTGACAGCACGTGACAGTACAGCCATTTTGTGGGAAAGAAGTGGCCTGAAAAAAAACAAAGTATATTTTTAAAGAATGAAATATAGTTGTATGAACTCAATAAAGATTATTTGACAGTTTATTTTGGAGTATTGGTGAGACACACGTGTACAGAAAATATTGTGATGATTTGTATAAAAGAAAGATGAAGAGTGTTTGTCTATTAAGATTCTTGAAAATAGTGTTCTATTCTAAACGTCCTGACTTGCATTAACACAATTTTGGATGTTAGATTTTATTTACTTTAAACATTAAGCATAGAATCGCTTTGATTTTACGATTACGTTTGATTTTTTTGTTTTTGTTGTAAAATGAGAAGGCGTTGGTTGGTTATTTTAATATCCAGTCAGAGGAAACCAAAAATAAAAATAAAGAAAGACAAACTCTATAAACAAGATCTAGGGGAAACTAGGCTGATGCAGGTCAATTCTCTAAAAGAAACGAAAGGCACTGTAAAGGAGCGGTCAAACTCATTCTTGTGGTGTGGGGTGATTTCAAAGTAATTCCATAATGAAAACATTTACAGCGCCAAAATATCCGCCAAGTGAGAGAGATAAGTAGTGTCTATTGGGAGATCATTAAGAAAATAAATTAAGATTCTCATCACTTGTAATTAGTTATGAAATTAATTAATAAATAATAATAATAATAATAATAATAATAATAATAATAATAATAATAATAATAATAATAATAATTGAATACCATAATAATAATAACAATAGTAAAAGTGGTAATAGGGATAACATCCAGAGTCCAACTCTGGAATATCGTGGGAGGGAAAAGCGGATCCCTCCAAAATACACGCTTGCCCATCCCATTCATGATGGAGAAAACAAACTTTGATTCCATACCGGATCAGACTTCGCCCGGGCTAACAAGGTCTGCGCTAGGCACTGATGTTTCGGGGTGTTCTAGTGAAAAAAGGGCTACTGAAACACATGGAAAAACTCGGAGGAAATGGACCAGAGAGGACAACATACAAATCATGGTTTCCTACTATCAAAGCCAGCCAACAACAAGAGGTTATAGAAAACGCATGTATGAACACTGGCTAAAAAACCATCCAGATGATATGATTAGAGAACAACGGCTCCTAGATCAGAAGAGAGTGATATTACAAAATAGGCTTCTTACAGCTCTTGAAATACAAGAGATAGAACAACAACAAGAGAACACTACAACCCGATACAATGACACTGAAGTCATTGAAAATTTCACAATATCACAACAGTCAATTCTAGTTGATAACTTCGTTGGGGAAATCCCATGCCACTTCACTGGAGAACAGCAACGCTTGTTTGAAGACATAAAATGCTTCATGGACAAAAATAAGTCATATGAAGACAGAACACCAACAAGAAGGCTGCAAAACAGCAAAGATCTATGGATAGCAATTGAGAATGCAAATGAAGTATTAAAACATATCCCCACAAAAGATATTACAGAAACCAACTGTCTAATATACGCCACCGCAAAGGTAATTGAAAGATATATAAGGCCAGACACAGTACAAACACAGAAACCATCAATACCACCATGGAAGAAAAGAATAGAAAAGAAAATAGAGTGTACTAGAAGAGAAATAAGCCAAATGACAGCAGCAGAACAAAATAAGGGGAAAATGAAGGCAAGATTGGTCGCCAAATACCATCTCAACTGCAGAAACACTAAGACTGCAATAGAAGATGCAAAGCAAAGACTTCAAGGACTCAGTCACCGTCTGAAGAGATACATTGCAAGAGGTCAGCAATTCCAACAGAACAAAATATTCCGAACTGACCCTGGAAGACTATACCAAGAATTTAAAGGAAATTTCAGAACAGAACAACAAATACCAAACATTCATGATACTAAGACCTTCTGGGAAAACATTTGGAGCAATACAAATACGCATAACACTTCCGCCAAATGGATTCAAGAACTGAAAGTTGATCATAAAGAAACACCTGAACAATGCACCGTAACAATCAGTGAGAAAGACATTAAGAAGAAGGTTCGAAATATGGCAAACTGGAAAGCCCCAGGACCAGATCAAATACAAATATTCTGGCTGAAAAAGTTTACCTCCTTACATGGCAGACTTGGTGAACAACTGCAAGACATACTAATCAAACCAGGAACCTTACCAGCATGGATGGTAAAGGGAAAAACAAGTCTGATTATGAAAGATACACAGAAAGGCGCAACACCAAACAACTATCGACCAATCACATGCCTATCAACCACCTGGAAGTTACTATCAGGAATTATAGCTAACAAAATCATGACTCATCTTGAAACAAACAAAATTCTAAACTATGAACAAAAGGGTGCTAGACCAGGCAGCAGAGGAACGAAGGACCAATTGGCAATTGATAAGGCAATAGTGACTGACAGCAAGAAACGAAGAACAAATCTTGCAATGGCATGGATTGACTATCAAAAGGCCTATGACTCAGTCCCACATTCATGGATAATTGAAACATTAAAATTGTACAAAGTAGCGCCATCAATACAGAACCTAATTCAGGAGTCAATGAAAAACTGGAAAACCACCCTCACATGCAACAACACAAATATTGCAGACATAGCAATAAATTGTGGAATCTTCCAAGGTGATTCACTATCGCCATTGCTGTTCTGCATTGCCCTGAATCCTCTAAGTCAAATGATCCAGAAAACAGGGTTAGGATACAAAATGAAAGCAGGACAAGTTATTAGCCATTTACTGTACATGGATGATCTCAAGTTATACGGTAAAAATGAACGTGACATCACATCACTGATCAATACTGTCAAGATCTGCAGTGAAGACATCAACATGAAATTTGGCCTTGAGAAATGTGGACGAATTGTCATCCAGAAAGGCAAGGTCAAAAGAACAGAGGGCCTACAATTCGACATCGGAAAAATCAATGATGTTTCAATAGAAAATGGATATAAGTATCTTGGGATACTACAACATCAAGAAAATATGCAGAGAGAAGTGAAGTCCAAAGTTAAGAGAGAATATGAAAAACGTGTTAGACAAGTCCTGAAATCCAAGCTAAATGGGGCGAACAAAATACAAGCCCTTAATGCATACGCAATACCTGTAGTAAGCTACACTGGAGGTATCATAGATTGGACAGCAAATGAAATAAATGAACTGGACAGGAAAACAAGAAAACTACTCACAATACATAAAGCCTTACACCCCAAAGCAGACGTAGACAGACTCTATGTATCTCGAAATATGGGAGGCAGAGGTCTGAAGAAAATTAAAAATGTCATTGAAGGAGAAGTCATTGGCATTGTGGACTACATCTGGAATAACAATAAAGATGATCCACTGATAGAATTAGTAAAAATGAGTGGACTATTACAACCACCAGAAACAGACAAAGAAACATGGAAGAAAACAACGAAGCAAGAACTAGCACATACCTGGAGCCAGAAACCTCTACATGGCCAATATGTACGACAAGCAGACGAAATATCAACAAAGCAATCAACGTACAAATGGTTGAAAGAGGCAGGATTGAAAGCAGAAACAGAAGCACTCATAACAGCTGCACAAGATCAAGCACTCAACACCAAAGCACACAAAACGAAAATCATGAAAATTTCAAATGATTCCAAATGTAGACTTTGCAAATCCATGGATGAGACAACAGAACACATACTATCTGGATGTCAGGTTCTGGCTGGAACAGAATACACCAAACGACACAATGAAGTGGCAAAACACATACATAGAAATATGTGTGAGAACTATGGCATAAAAACCCCAGAAAAAGCATGGATGCATCAACCAGAAGCAGTCACCGAAACAGAAGAAGTCAAAATACTATGGGACTTTGAGATAAGAACAGACCGGGTGATTCCTGCAAGACGACCAGACATTGTAGTTCTCAATAAGTCCAACAGAACAGTAACAATTATTGATGTCGCTGTTCCAAGTGATAGAAACATAAAAACAAAAGAAAGAGAAAAAATAGAAAAATACCAAGACCTCAGATTAGAAATCCAGAGACTGTGGAATGTAAAAGCAGAAGTGATACCAATAGTGATAGGAGCCTTGGGGAACATAACATCACAATTGGAAGGCTACCTGAATAAACTCCCTGGAAACCACAGAATCGCTCCACTACTCAAAGCAGCGCTCCTCGGAAGTGCCCACATCCTCCGTAAAACCTTGGATCTCCCAGAATCTTGGTAAGATTCCGAGACCTTGGATCACAGCCGACAATCAAACAGAAGTCGTGGAAAGAGACTGAATAATAATAATAATAATAATTACTAAGTGGCGTTACCCGTCACATAGTTTGTTGTTATATATAATGTGTAGGTTATGTCAGTTCGAGAACTGTAAAATGTAAATAATTTCAATTCGAGATCTGTAAAACGTATATAATGTCTGTTGTGATATGTGAAGTGTATGTGAAGCTAGTTCGAGACCCGTCAGTGTACGCAAACTCAGACCCGTCAGTGTACCCAAACTCAGACCCGTCAGTGTACGCAAACTCAGACCCGTCAGTGTACCCAAACTCAGACCCGTCAGTGTACCCAAACTCAGACCCGTCAGTGTACCCAAACTCAGACCCGTCAGTGTACCCAAACTCAGACCCGCCAGTGTACCCAAACTCAGACCCGCCTTACTTGCAAATGGCCACGTATCGTTCCACAGTGAAGGCTGTGATAGTGAGCACGCTGGCGTACGACGTCAGTTCAAGAAAGGTCTGTCTCAGGTAACAGAAGGCCTCTCCAAGTCGCCATGGATACGCCTCCCATATGGAATATAACTCTGGAGGCAAACCTAATTGAGTGTTGAAAAAAAGTCAAGTTTCAATTGTTATAAATTATTTAACCTTTATAGTCCCGCCTTCGAAGGGGGAAGCGTGCTGATTTTGGAATATTCTCCAGAATATGTGACTTCCAGAATTATGTGACTTCCAGAATATGTGACTTCCAGAATATGTGACTTCCAGAATTATGTGACTTCCAAAATGGGATAATTTCTCTTCTCCCCTCCCATTCATTATTTATGTCATCAACCTTTTCTATTCGCACTGGGGATTATCGATTTTATTACATAATTTTATGTACGACATAATTAATTAATATTTAAGTAAGTGATTTCACCGAAGACGCCACTTTGCTTTTGCATATGGTAAATTAATTGATGCTAACCGATGGATAGTCAAATGTTATCTTTCAAATATGTTGGTCCTAATTAATACATCTGAAAGTGGCGTGATTAATTTTTATTCATTCTTAGTATATTATCAGCAGCAAGGCATGTTTCACTATTATCGTGCATTCCAAATAAGGGCAACGCTGAACAATCTTGTAGGGTTCAAAAGTATGGACACAAAAATCAATGTTAGGAGATGGGCTGCAAATAACGTCATATGTAACATTTCTTGACAATGAAATATTGAATTCAAATATTCAATGAAATATTCAAACAAAAGCCCTAATCTCCAAAATATCAAATTTTAAATCATTAGTTAAGGAGTTATCAATGCCAACTAATTTTAAATTGGTGTGGGTGGGTGGTTGCATTTTAATTTGAGATTACTGCACAACATAAACCTTGTTGTATTATACACTCGTCTTTGTTTTGAACACTTTATCGTATAATTATGAATACTTTCGCTGCTACTTGCCCACCACCACCATACGTACCGCCTACCATCACCATACGTACCGCCCACCAGTGCTACTCACCTTACTTCTTAGACGCACAGTTTGGATAACGAATGTTTAGGGGGAGGGGGGAGGAGAAGGAGAAAGAGGTGAGAGATTGTAGCAAAAACTGCTTTTCGATACCACAGTTACCGATTGCTTTCCCTGACTAGCACCTAAGCAAATATAGAGGCTTCTTATCATACCTTCTTACATCATCGTGGTGCAGCGCCCCTAATTTTTCTTCATCTTCTTAGACAGCCTCGTTTTGAAGTTGCTGATGTGAAAAACAGATAAGTGCATACATGTCGGAAAGTACGCAGGATACCACAGGTAGACACATCATCGCCCTCGTTTGATTATATCACTTTTGCAGTTAGATGTCCGATAAAAAAATATAGCTTGAATATTTGCAAACAATCACCTCCCCCCAACCGAACACACACACACACACACAATACACACACACACACACCTTCGTTTTATATTTCAAATTATCGAATGTTTTAAACTATAATTGACATCCTACATTTAATCAATTAGTATAATTTTGGATGTATGAGATGTGAGCTGCACGCAGTTGTGTGTCATTGTGTGTAAATGTTTGTGTGCGTGCGTGTGTGTGTGTTTGTGTGTGTGTGTATGTGTGTGTGTGTGTGTGTGTGTGTGTGTGTGTGTGTGTGTGCAAACGTGTACGCATTAAAATGAGTGTATTTTTATGTGTATGTACTTATATGTTGAGAAGCTGCACATAAATGAACACAATATCCCGCTTATATCATGCACTGATTTAATTCGCAGCAAAGACGTATTCAACGGATATCTTGCATTTTGGCGGATACAGATAGTAATTCTTTGACAGTTAGGGAGAGTAAGGGTTGAGAGGTCAGAATGACCTACGTTCATCACATGGGTAAAGTAACGACAGCAACGTCATAGACGTGGTTAATTAAGCATAGGTATTCAACTACGTTATCCAATGCGTGTAGCATTGCTTGCGAGACAGACTGTAGTTTCTTGTTGCAAGCTGTTTTTGCGGCATGAGGTATGAAAACAAGCCAGAAGAGGGTGTAATGGGGAAGATAAATCAACAGTCGAGAAACATCTTTGCCAGAAAAATGTGCACACTTAACATACCTTCTTTTACTTCACACAAAAATCACTATTTCTGACCTCCCTTTATTGCCTCGCGTTGTAAACATTCTCACAAAAATCACTATTTCTGACCTCCCTTTATTGCCTCGCGTTGTAAACATTCTCACAAAAATCATTTTAGTGACCTTACTTAAGTGCCTCGCGCGGTAAACTTATTGTTGTGTTAGCGTTTATGTGAAAACGTGTAAACAGGTGATAATATTTCGATAAGTGTGAGCAGCATGATATTCTTCCGTTCCTGTTCTAAGTGGTACGTGTTCGCATTTTGGACAAAGTAAAAAAGAGTGCCATATTATGACCATCATAATTTGTACTTTTCTAATTGTGTGGCAATTTTGCGAGCTAATAATTAGAAATACAGGTATTTCTTTAAATAAATTTCAAAATGTAACAGTGTTGCAAAGGCCAAACCTGCAGAAACTGAAGTTCAAACCCGAATTTAATCATCGCTGTATTGAAATAACTATAACTTCCTGTCTACAGCCTCCCATGACTGATAAATGACATCTCAAGATTACCCCCCATGACTGATAAATGACATCACAAGATTACCTCCCATGACTGATAAATGACATCACAAGATTACCCCCCATGACTGATTAAATGACATCACAAAATTACCTCCCATGACTGATAAATGACATCTCAAGATTACCTCCCATGTCTGATTAAATGACATCACAAAATTACTTTATATGGAGAAATACTACACCCGATAGCAAATGGACAAGAGGAATAATATAATTGTCAGATTGAAGAAATTTTCAAAGTAGGTAAACAAAAATGTACAATGGTCAACCAATAATATGTACATTGTATGTGTGATAGATTAGTAGATGGACGGAAGGATGAATTGGACTGAGAGAGAGAGAGAGAGAGAGAGAGAGAGAGAGAGAGAGAGAGAGAGAGAGAAAGAGAGAGATGAGATGAGAAAATAATCTTGGATTTAGTATTTTGACATTCTCGGAATGTAATATCATAAATGTAAAATATCTAAAACTTGCTTTACATAATAACACTTTACCCGCAGGCCTTGAAATAATGACTTAATATGTCTTATTAAGTTGACCTTGCAGTAATCCCCAAAACAAGCCTAAACAAACCAATATTCTGTTAACGTCACAACCCTCCTAGCCTTTCAGATCTAATTTTGCACTTTTATTTCAACAATGTTTGCAAGAATTGAATAGTAAAAATCTTGGTTGAAGCACACCCATATTTACCTCTCTATTGTTTGTTTCTTTAGTTAGGAAAATTCTTCATTGACTGGCAAGGGAAAACATTACATAGAAGGAGTGTGTGCGAAATGAGTGCCTCTTAGTCCATATCAACATATATCATCGCTCTAATCTTCGAAAGAACACACTAAAGACTGGTACTTTTAAAAATAATTAAATTAATAATATTCTTCACAAGAGCAAAATATAAACTTTACGTTTTAACCTGCTTTGTGGAATCAGGCAATCGATCTTGCGGAAACAGGTAATCGATGTGTAAAAAAAAAATAAGATGAACAAAAGTTACTCTGACAATCGTTGAAAGGTTTTACCAACAACCGATAAATACAATATCTCAATTATTAAAAAAATATAAATCATGGACAAAATAAAAATAGTAATAATAATGAATTCTACACATTTCTTAATTTCAGTAGCATTATTTATATCATGGGATCGGAGTCTACAAGATTTTAGCATAGCATACATAATCGGCAGTTACAACCAAATCATGTTTGCATGATGATTACAAAAGCACTGGCATGGACAATCATGCATCGTTCCTTAACATCTTTCTATTCTAAGTAAGATCAAGCACACATTGACCTGATTATGCGACCCAAATGAACAAGCGCGAAGAGTTATCTTTTCATTAAGCACCGCCCCAATGTGGAAGCAGAAATGGCGAAACTATTGGGTTGTAGCTGCTCCTGATGTGTCTGAGCCTCTATGGTGAGGCGATAGTGCAGGTTAAAGAGCAACACCACCTAAGCGATGTGGCTATATATTACGACAACAGTCAGCTAGCCACACGTTAGATTAAATTAACTTCTTGGAAATACGTAAAATGACGCCATATGTATTATTTAACTGGGGTTATAGTGTCAAATGAAGTCTAGTTTTATTTGTGACGTATGCCATTATTTCTTTTGATTTTAAAGACTACAAAATTGATGGCAATTCATAATAAAAGGGTGCATTTTCTTTGCACAGAGACGTTAAGTTGTTGTTCAGCTGCATTGGATCGTGCAACAGACCGATGAAATCTAAATTTTGGTACACCTATATTTGTGATTGAGTCTCTGTTGTGTATCTGGATCTTGAAAACATGGATGGAATGGAGTTTGATGAATTAGTTTAATGGAGAATGTACAGAGGAAACAGGACTAATTACCTCCCTGTCAACATCAACTCACTGATATCCTACAGTTCTTTTTTTTATGTAACTCTATTAATGGCATTTATTTTATTTCAAATATTTAAGTGCAAGGAAAACCAATTAAAAACTGGATTATTTAAAATAAGTTAAGAAATGAAAGCAACACAAATACAATTTCATAATAATCTAAGAGCAGCTGGCAAATACCCAATTCCTGTCATTGAGAAATTGATAATGACAATAAACAAAAATATCTCTAACATTGAACGTCTAAATGAGAGTTTTGTTTTTAAACCTGTGATAACCAGTTTATACTAGTCAAGCAAGAAGCAAGCTTTAGTATGCTTTGAATACCCAAACATGAGCGAATTTCTTTCTAGAAATCACATCATTCTTAAAGATCCCTCCCCCCCATAACTGTCCTATCAATAGCGTTTCCCATCAGAAATTTCTCTTTACACCCAATAATGACCGGGTCAGGACAGACAGATTCTACATAATAAAATCTGCATTATTTCTCAGATCTGAAGAGAGCGTGATTTCAAACGGGACTTAGGTATTATAATGTTAGCCATACAGATGCGAGTATTCGCCATTCTGGACGTCTGCTTTATATTGAAAACGCGTTATTCATAAAGCACACTTAATCCCCCAGTCATCACAGTTTTGAATAAGAAAACCGTAGTAAAGTAAAGTCCAATCTACCGCAACAATGTTGACGGAGAAAAAGAAAGTGTCATGATACCATTGCCACTAATGCAAACAAAAGCAGTATATATTGAATTTGCATTCAGAACAAACACTTAGACCGAATGTGGTCAGCATAAGAATTAGAGGTATTTTTCCTTGTGAACGTAAACCACTTATTCAAAGCTAGCTTCTGCATCAGCGGAAAAGATTGGATTGTATTTTTATTTTGCATTTTCGGTATATTGTTGAGTAATTTCGTGAAGAAATACAAGAAAAATAATATTACACTTTAAAAGAAATCCCACTTGTTTAATCTAAACTCAGCTATTACAGATTAGAACAGTTTGCTAAATTAACAAGAGATGTAACTGTGTGCATGTGATTAAGAAGTAAATACGAATTTTAAAGTATAAAACTTTCAGTCTCCTTGAATGATTTTCTTTATTTTTTCACTTTTAATTATGCATTGCTTGTTTGTAATCAAAGCAAATACACACACACACACACACACACACACACACACACAGACACAAACAGACACACACACACACATACACACACATAGACACAAACACGAACACACACACACACAGACGAAACCTGTACGTGTGAATGAGTAATAATATTAATAGTGTTATGTATGGTGGTAGTGGAGCTGGGGTTCCGTAAAAGAGGAGGCAGCATAGGACTCTTGAGATAAACTTTTAAAAAATACACTTTTTTCTGGCTCCTGATTTTCAGCTCTCACAAGAGATTAACATAAAAATCAAGAAAATCAATCATCGACTGTCACTTTTTATCAATAAGGATTGGCGATTTCAAGAGTTTCATTTCCTTTGAAATTGCTGAGTAAGGTAGACCCTTGCTCCCAAGAGGGCACCAGCGAGCGAGCAGATGACCGGTCGGCGTTTCGGTCTGGGCTGTGGAATTGATTGAGTGCCACACGAGTCAAACAACAGAGTTAAAACGGGCACAATATAGCTCTCTGCTTTGACATAAGAGTTAAGAAGCACCATGCAGCGGTAATGAGCCGTTTTGTCTGTAAGTGGTCAGATCTTGAAAATGAATAGAACCACACCATATAGCACTCTTGCATATGCATAATTAAATTGCAAGTTTTCCGTCCACAAAAACACCATGCTGCAATTTATAAAGAAATGCATGGAAGAAGAAGACTACGTAGTAAGGCAAAGACTGAGTATTAACTTTCTTGACTTACAATGCGCTACTAATAATAAATAGGTCATTTCCGTTTAACATTCGACTGATTACAAGCGTCCTTTGTTACTACTCTCTCACTGCTTTCTTTCTTTCTTTCTTTCTTTCTTTCTTTCTTTCTTTCTTTCTTTCTTTCTTTCTTTCTTTCTTTCTTTCTTTCTGTTTGTCTGTCTGTCTTTTTTTCTTTCTGTCTGTCTGTCTATCTTTCTTTCTGTGTGTTTTTCTTTCTTTCTTTCTTTCTTTCTGTCTGTACGTCTGTGTGTCTTTCTTTCTTTCTTTCCGTATGTATTTGTGTGTATCGCTCATCTTTTCGTCCATCCCTGCTTCCCTTTCTATCATCCCCTCCCTCTATCATCAAAATGCAGTTTGCGATCCTTTCTTCCCTTAGTTCTCTTTTACCCTCTTCCGATGCTTCTGTACCTCCCTCTCTTCGTTACCTTTTTCTGTTTTAGTCTTTATTCTTTCAGTATATAATCTCTTGTTCGTTCGCTCCTTTCCCTCCATCTTGTCTTTCCTTCAGAGCTTTAACTGCACTATATTTCATTCTCTCACATATCTTCTCTCTCTCTCTCTCTCTCTCTCTCTCTCTCTCTCTGTCTATTTGTCACTACCTTTCTCTCCCTGTCTATTTGTCACTACCTTTCTCTCCCTATTTATCAGTCTGCATTTCTCTCCCTGTCTATTTGTCACTACCTTTCTCTCCCTGTCTATTTGTCACTGCCTTTCTCTCTCTGTCTATTTGTCACTACCTTTCTCTCCCTGTCTATTTGTCACTCTGCATTTCTCTCCCTGTCGGTCTGCCTTCACGTCTCTTCAGCAACCTATACATAGGGTGTTTTTCTGATACCACATCAAAACGAACCGGAGAGAGGAATCGCACAGAGTTTGATTTCCCAACTGCTGATTGCAAGAAGCACAACATAGATTGAATCACAAATGTTGTGTGTCCACATTTTGATTTCATCGGTGTATTTTCAAGATTCAGATACACATCAGAGACTCAATCACAAATGTTGTGTACCAAATTTAGATTTTACCGATCCGTTTTCTAGATCCAGATACACAACAGAGACTCAATCACAAATGTTGTGTACCAAACTTTTGACTTCACCAGTCTTCAAGATCCAGATACACACCAGAGACTCAATCACAAACATAGTGTACCCAAATTTAGATTTCATCGGTCTGTTGCAATATCCAGTGCATCTGAACAACAACTTAACTTCTCTGAGTAAAGAAAATGCACCCTTTCGTTTCCATAATAAAAGTAAGTTTGCTTGACATCAATTTTGTAGTCTTTAAAATCACAAGAAATATGTCAAGTAGTAGCATTTGATTGAAATTAGAATTTGAAGAACTGTCTATGAGACGCATACGATATAATTACCTGTGTACTACAGTTGTCTATGAAACGCATAACATATAGCTTCCTGTGTACTAGAACTGACTATGACACGAACAACACATAACTTTCTATTTGAATTGCCTACTTTTGCGAATTTTCTATTGTGAACTACGAACTATACACTGTAGGTTTTTGTAATTATTAATACTCCTTGTTATTATAATGAAAGAAATATATTTCTATACATTTTATAATCAACAATTAATACTATGTAGTGAAATTGGCAAATGCATTTATGTCCAGGGAGATTTTTGTTTGTAATACACCATTAACTAAGGATGTCTTAGAGATTCGTGTTTACTGTTAGCTGAAGTGAACGCGTTAATGTGGGTGCTGCTTGAGATGAGTTGCAATGAAGCGAACAAGCAGCAACAGCAATAGGAGGAGGAGAAGCACAGCAAAAGCTAGTAGTAGTAGGAATACTAATAGTAGAACTAGCAGTGGTAGAAGTAGCATTAGTATTGTATTATTGAATACTGCGCTTTATTCGGATCAAAATTATATAGATTTTTTTACAGCAGTGTTATGAGTACGTGTTTGTACTTTACTGACTTGGATGTTCTTAATTTGACAAAATTCTCGCTTGCAATGAAGTTGAAGCCAAAAGCAAAGGGTCTTGATGTCGGGCACGATTTTAATTTTACCTATAATATTCACATGTAAATGAATGTATGTTTCATGTACACATATAAACTCACACCAATGTACACGACCACACAATTGCACAACGTACACACGCCATATACGAGAATTAAAAATCATGCACTTAAACTCTCTCTCTCTCTCTCACACACACACACACACACACCTGCTTCCATGACACCTAGTATTGTTGACTTCAATGAAATATATGCCCGTTTCCAAACCATCTTTCATTTTGTAATCGGACTCTATCGTCGAAGAAGGCCATGTTTGTGGTCTGCAAGGAAATTCTATCATTACGAGTAGAGAGTTAAGAATGTAAGAGGATTTTATATGAAACTTCCAGGTGCCATTAGACACAGATAGTCAGTCAGTGATGTTCTCTTTTCCGACATTAACTGCTATCGGATTTTGAGCATATGTTGTCTGTAATGTGTGATGCCCACTTAACTGCATATCCAATGAAATCAGCACTATATATCCACCTTGAGCTAGGTAGTGGTTACAATACACCCGCAACATTTTCACACACAATAAGGATCAAATCCCTAACATGTAAGCCTGAGGGTAGTACAAGCACAGTTTTGCTTCAGAACACGTCCCCAAACAAACATCTTCTAACCTAAAGTTGTTCCTCAAATGGACAAGACAGTTTATCACCCTTGCCGTCGATAAGTTTCGAGAGTTCAGTACTTTTCGATTAATCCTCTTCCTTGTAATATATGATTCCTCCTCCAACTGTGTGTGTGTGTGTGTGTGTGTGTGTGTGTGTGTGTGTGTGTATGTGAGTGTTTGTGTGTGTGTGTGTGTGTGTGTGTGTGTGTGTGTGTGTGTGTGTGTGTGTGTGTGTGTGTGTGTGTGTGTGTGTGTGTGTGTGTGTGGACTGCAGTCTTCCTTGGCCTTCGTTCACGTCCACTCAGGGTACATTTATAAAGTAATGTTTAGTGGAGGATTTCACCAATGCGCGCTTTATCGTCGCAGATGTCTGAGAGCTTTCTATAACACGAGGGAGCGACCAAGCTCAGCTAGCGGGGAGTCTCATCGAGGACACTTGTTTGCTTCGTTCTCGTTCACTACATTCCGCAGTTAAAAGAAAAGTTTTGAAAAGGTCCACAGTCATCTCTCTCTGTTTATTACACTCCCAGTAGAGGGAGGCTTTGGTGAAAAGACCCCAAGACGTCCCAGGGGAAGGCAGTATGGAGATTCCAAGTCTGACTTTGAAAGGAGATGTTGGCTAAGCTCCTTTCTTGTGTGCACTGCGTGATTGGTCGACAAGACTTGATAATATCCTCTTCCAAATTCTGCTGATTTCGCGGAAGAAGGGTTCTGCTCCTATTCGTGGGGAAAATGTAAAGGCGATACGTGTCAGGCTTTAAGAGGGTTGCCGCAGATAGCAATGCCGATGACCGAGCTTGTCATCAACAGTGCACATATCAATGGTGAGCTGCAAATTCTATCTACATTTCTGGCACAAAGCCTTGCGCTGATTCATTTGTATACTTAACAATTTTAAATTTATCACCCGTAGAGTAATCGTCACAGTCATTATCACAATCCAGGTCGCTATCATCAACCTTTTAACTATAGTTGTAATCGGCATCATCATCATTAATATCATCAGTGATGTAAGACAAATACCTTTCCTCACTTCAATAAACCATTCAAAGAAATTTTAAAATAATATTATTTTTTTAATTGCATTCTGACTAAATCTAAGAATGTTTATTTTTAAAATAAATCTGTCAGAATGCAATTTAAAAAAATAATATTATTTTAAAATTAGCTACTAACTAGCCTCGCTTCGTGAGGGGTGTGGTGCGAAAGATAGCAAGAGTCAATTCGAGAGTGAAATTAAACAGATTAGTTCTAAGCGATTAAACCTCCAGATCCACTTCTTTGGCAGGGGCCCACATCATGATCACCAATACACTTCAGATGAGAACACGTTTAACCTCACCAGCTGAACACTTATAGTGGCACCATAGAACAGTAATGTAATGCGATAATGAAACGCTGAAGTGTGATCTGGAATAGTATTTACATTACTAATGATCATGTACATCAAACCATCTAGTCCAAGCACCGAGCTGTAACTGGCGCTAATATTTACATTGCTAATAATTATGTACCTCAGTCCATCTAGACCAACCACCGAGCTGTAACTGCGGCGCTAATATTTACATTACTAATGATCATGTACATCAATCTATCTAGTCCAACCACTGAGCTGTAACTGGCGCTAATATTTACATTACTAATGATCATGTACACCAATCCATCTAGACCAACAACTCAGCTGTAACTGTGGCGTCTCCCTCCTCAACCACCATCTCTAGCATACGATTGCTGGAGATATCTTCTTCCTGTTAAATTAACAAGACACTAAATATGCGGTTGTGTTACATGAAGATGTTGTTAAGCTTTCGATGATGACGATAACGACGACTTTAGTACAGAAGATTCTCCCACCTTTGAAATGGGGTTGCAAATGCTTGAAACAACACAAGAGGCAATCAGTCTTTATAATAATCGATAGACTAGAAATGATCAATCAAATACTTACTTTTTTTTTGCAAGTGAATACGATGCAAAATTGCAATCAATTTCTGCAGGAGTAAGATTAATGCCTTTATTTCTTTCCTCTTTCTAAGATCAAAAGTTTCAATGCGGTGTAGCCAAGAAACGTTCTCTACTGAGACTTGTATTTGTGTTTTCTTGGCAAAGGCAATCTTCGACACGAAAGTCTTGAAAAAGAGTCCAAGCATATAGAATTGGGTAAGTATACTTATTAAGACATGAAAATCTTGAAAAATAGTGCAAGCATATAGAATTGGGTAAGTATACTTATTAAGACATGAAACCAACGACAAACCTAACTGCG
Source organism: Sinotaia quadrata (assembly GCA_028829895.1). NCBI lineage: Eukaryota > Metazoa > Mollusca > Gastropoda > Architaenioglossa > Viviparidae > Sinotaia > Sinotaia quadrata. The sequence continues at coordinate 22,769,768 of CM054181.1, forward strand.
AGAACACACACTTTTCTCTTATTTCCGTACATTGCTTTTTCCTTTCCCCATCCAGTTAGAAACAATAGCACCGTATTTCCAAAGTAAAGTATACCCGAACTTGCAAAGGAGAGGTCGTGAGATCACATTCAAGTGTGGCCGTGATGTCATCTACACATAGTGAGCAGGAAGAGGAAAGCCAAGAAATGATAAGATATATTATATATATATAAGTGGTAGTAACATCAGTAGTTGTTATTTTGTTGCAAGTATTGTTGCCTGTATGCACATAATTGCTTATATAGATGTTATAGAATAAGTCATTATTTTGTTGCTAGTATTAGTACAGATAGAGGTAGAAATAGAACTTGTAGAAGTCGTTATTCTGTTGCTAGTATTGGTGATTATAGTGGTAGAAATAGAACTTGTAGAAATCGTTATTGTGTTGCTAGTATTGGTGTTGATAGTGGTAGAAATAGAACTTGTAGAAATCGTTATTGTGTTGCTAGTATTGGTGTTGGTGTGTACATAATGGTAGAAATAGAAGTTGTAGCAGAAGTGAAATTTAAAGCATTTATTGAAGTAAGAGTTGAGGCATTAGTAGTAGTCGTTTTTGTTGTGAATTAATGACAAGATTAGAAATAGTTGTATACAAGATATAGTACGCTGCTGGTGGCTGTAGTGTTTTAACAAGCATTAGCCATAGTAGATGCAGATGAGCCAAGAGAATTGTAACAACATCTAGTAACTGATTACAATATGGAGTTACACTATTAGTATTAGTGACACTACGATACTAGCATTTACGCACAATGATATAAGAACAACTGAAGACACATTAGCAAAAAAAAAAGTATTTATACTCGCTGATATAGCTTCAGATAAAACTATGAAATCACTGCTAATTTAATGCTGTTGATGATTAAAACTATGAAAACACTGATACCCTTAATGCTATTGAAGATAAAACTATGAAAACACTGCTACCCTTGATGCTATTGAAGATAACACTATGAAAACACTGCTACCCTTAATGCTATTGAAGATAAAACTATGAAAACACTGCTACCTTTAATGCTGTTGAAGACAAAACTATGAAATCACTGCTAATTTAATGCTGTTGATGATTAAAACTATGAAAACACTGATACCCTTAATGCTATTGAAGATAACACTATGAAAACACTGCTACCCTTAATGCTATTGAAGATAAAACTATAAAACACTGCTACCTTTAATGCTGTTGAAGACAAAACTAGGACAACAAATACTAAGTGTATTGTTCAACAGCATTAAATGTAGTAGCAGTACTAGTAGTGTAGCAGTTTTTGTAGTTCTAACTTCAACAGTAGTAAAGGTAGTAGCAGTACTGGTAGTGTAGCAGGTTTTTTTTTTCGTTCTAACTTCAACACTAGTAGAGGGAGCGGAAGGGGTTGTAGTTCTACCTTTGTCACAGTAAAATTAGTAGTTGTTGTAATCGTACTAAATAGTTATACTCGTAGTTCTAATTTCAAAACCAGTAATAATTAACTATAATTATATACAATAGAACTCTTAATTCTGTCTTAGAGAGGAGTAACATTATAGTAGTAGTCATAGTACTAACTTCAACAGCAACATAACAAACACTATTTTCAATAAGAGAAAACAGATTAATTGGAGCAAAGGCTGAAACAGCAGTGTCGTAAGTAGATAGACAGTCACACAACGTGCTGAGCAATAATACTTATAGTAATAAAAGACAAGGTAACCATATTAATGGAATATGACTTGTCATTAGAGTAGAAGCAGAGGTAACATAAGAATATAAATAGTACATTAGGTATTATAGAGGTAGTACTTAAAGTTCATAGAACATATGTAAATTGAATCAAATAGTCTAATTTCATACTTTACAAAGTCATAAGTAATAGAATGCATTTAATAATGAACTAGTAACCGTTCACTTAGGTTTACACAATTAAAAACATGGTTACTTTCACACACTTATTTTTCCTTTTTTCCTTCAATTAGTCAGTTTAGATCAGCTCGAGTACAGGTTTTAACATTGGACACAATCTACACAATACAGGAAGAAATAATTAACTAGAACCGCATATTTCTTGTCCGAAATTAACTTAGATCGATCGATGGATAGATGGTTGGCTGGCTGGCTGGCTGGATAGATAGATAGATAGATAAATACATAGATAGATAGATAGATAGATAGATAGATAGATAGATAGATAAATACATAGATAGATAGATAAATAGATAGATAGATAGATAGATAGATAGATAGATAGATAGATAGATAGATAGATAGATAGATAGATAGATAGATAGATAGAATACTAGAAAGATAGATATGCAGACACAAATATACACAAATACATACATTTATATTTGTATATATTAAACATATATGGACGAGAGTGCGTGTACGTTTATACGTGCGTATGTGTGTGAATAAATAGTTAAACTTTAAGCTGTCTGCTATTACCGAGTAGCAATCAGTGGAACATTCAATATTTAGGCCAGCCCTACCTCCCGACCTCTACCTCCCGACCTCTTGTCAGTAATTTACAATTATAATTTTCTTGTTAGTAGGTCTTTGGGTTCGGGGTTTACCTTTTTATAAATTTCCCTTCCCACCCCGACAGTTCTTTTCAAGTTTCGTTGATTATTTCAGAAAAATAAATAGTACAAACGACCGCATGTTTTAAGGTATAATATAAATTATATTAATGGCCTAATCAAGTACGGAATGTTTTAAGATGTATTTGTCAGTACTGATATCAATAAGTACCTTCTAACTAACTTATACTACTCAAGTACCGCTTGTTTTAATGTATAATTTAAGTCAGTATTAGTGTCAGTAAATACCTGAATGATATTGCTCAAGTATCACTTGTTTTGATGTATAATTTAATTCGTTAATAGTGTCAGTAAATACCTGAATGATATTGCTCAAATATCACTTGTTTTGATGTATAATTTAAGTCAGTATTAGTGTCAGTAAATATCTTCTAACTGAATTATATTGCTCAAATATCACTTGTTTTGATGTATAATTTAAGTCAGTATTAGTGTCAGTAAATATCTTCTAACTGAATGATATTGCTCAAATATCACTTGTTTTGATGTATAATTTAAGTCAGTATTAGTGTCAGTAAATATCTTCTAACTAATTTGTATTACTCAAGTACCGCTACTTCAAGACATCACTGAAGGAAATTTCGGACACCAGTAGAGCTTACTTCGTACTAACGTTGAGCACATGCTGTAAGGGAGGCTACTCCCTGCTGAGTTGCGAATGAGCTAGGGACCAGACTACATCCTTAACGAAGCATAGCTATGCTCTCTCCCACAGTTAAAGTCCGCCCAATCTCGGAAAATTGCAGTGCCTTCTGCGGTTTCTAAGTCTCTAAATTGACCTTAATCCGTTTTCTGCATGATCACAACTTACATACTAAAATTGCATAGTGTTTTCTAGACTGCAAAATTCTCCGCCTTTTGAGCCATGCTGCTTGTCATTTTGGAATATAATACTGGCTAGCCGGTCAGTGCCACTAAAATCTCATAATAAGATGGCAAGTAGAAATGTACCTAAAATTGTTGTGTTCGTAAG